>DWQW01012070.1:0-11059 GCA_018249695.1 Heliconius erato demophoon | reverse complement strand
TGGACGCGAGACGACCAATGTGTACCTCCAGGCTTTCTATTTTTAGGTTGCGGTGATGCGAGGTGTTTCTCACGTAGTATGGCGCCTGCGTCACTCGACGGAGGATGAGGTTCTGGACCACCTGCAGCCAAAACTTGTGTTTGATATATGACACATTCTAAGTGAATACATCGTAGCAATTAACGTCGCTGAAAATGTATTGGCAGGGTGCGTAGTACTAGGTGACAGTATTATAAACGCTCGCAGCGCTCATGGTGGCCAAAAGTAGAAAAAATTTAGGCTTTGTCACTTATTAATGTCAAAGCAAAATGTTCGACTTATCGTTTTACTAAGTTATTAAAAATGACTCACAGCAGTTGCAGTTGTTCTACAATGCAACAAATACATTTACATGTAATATATATATTTATAGCGCAGTATGTGATGCAGAAATACAAACAGAAATAGACAACTCAACTATTTATATAAGCAACTTATAGATCTTGCAGGTGTAACATTCAACAATTTCCAATTATTATTAAAAACATTAGTAACCAATCACAAATACAGTATTAATAGTTTTTTTTTATTTTAATTATTTTTTTTTTTCTTAATTCACATTTCGTTTCGTTCACTTTTTGATATTATGATTATCAATTATTATCATTTATTTAGAAAATAAATTATTATAATAATATCAAAACTAGGTAACTACTATACTAACTACCATTAAATTTGCTTTGTTTTTCAGTAAAACTACTACTAAAAAAGTAAGAAACAAATTCTGATATAACCATAATAAAACACAATTTTGAATAGAGATTACTTACCTCTCTTAATTTGAATAACCAGAAATGATTTATCGACACTTTTTCCACCCAAATCACAGTAATTAAGTAATATAAATAAATTTGAAAGTAATTTACGAATATTTTCAAACAATTCCGCCATCATATGTCAAAGTGTCAGAGCCCACAAATTTGCGTACTCTGGGTGGCGCTGTAGTCGTGCACGGTGCCAATACTACACATTTTCAGCTCTATGACTTACCACACATATATAAGTGGATGAGGGGAACCTGGGAACCTGGTATTATGTTACTCTACTTCCATTAAGAGACTTCCGTTACTTTACCACTTTCCACTTTCCGCCGATTTCTTGAGGCATTATGTATTGAAATGAAGCACTTAACGTCGCGCCGTATAAAGCAATATAATGTTTCATTTCTCCGAGTGGGAATCGAACCCACAACGGTCACGTTTACAATCACATGCTTACACCCCTGCGCCACGTTGGCTTGTCTTTTTCTCAATTGCCTTTCTATAGAGAAACACGTTTTAATACATAGCAATCCTCGATAAATAGACTACCTATTTTTTTTTTCCAAATCGAACTAGTAGTTCCTGAGATAAGTGTGCTCACCTAAACAAACTTCTAAGCTTTATCATCTTAATACAGAAATGGATTTCAATCCAATACCATCAAGAAATACCAAGAACCAAATACATTAACCAAGTTCACGTAAAAGCAAATGATGAATAAATCTAAGTAAGCACTGACACGCGTAGTACGAATATGTTTAAATTATTTACGCACATATCTTTGTGAAAGCTTTATTTTTTCCTTTTTAGGTATATCAGAATACTTAATAAAGTGTTGAAGATGTAGCAGGCTGTAGTAGGCTGTTGAGGCCAGTCGTAGTGCGGGGGCACAAAGTGTAAAATCGACTAGTTGTGGGTTCGATCCCCACTCGAAGAAATTAAATTTAAATATCTATTTACATTTATGGTTTCATTTATTTGCTCTGGTGTCGAGGCAAAGCGCGGCATTAAGTGCCATCACTCAACACGCAATACCTCCAGATCTTGGCGGAAAATGGAAAGCAGAGTGTCTTAACACTAGGTTCTTCTGCCTACCCTGCTTTGTGCGGGATAGAGCGTGAAACTGATTTGGTTTAATTTTTAGTAGGCTGGCTGGATGGGTACCTTCAAAAAGCGCGTCTATCTCCACCTTAAAGACCGGCAACGCACCTGTAGCTCCTCTGGTGTAGCACGGGGTCGTGGGGGGCGGTAATAACTTACCATCAGGTAACCCGCACGTTCGTTTGCCTAGTCCCTTTCCATATAAAAAAAACTACAGATTCTACGTAGTGTTTCTAAAATTAAAATTAAATTAGCTTCACTCTATATTCCACACACGGCAGGGTAGGCAGAGGGAACCTAGTGTTAAGACACTCCGTTCCCCACTTTCCGCCGAGTTCTGGAGCGTTATGCCTCGACACCAGTGTGAAGAAATGAAAATATAAATGTAAATAAATATTTCATTTCCTCGAGTGGGGATCGAACCCATAACCAGTCGATTTTACAGTCACACTTTGTGCCTCTGCGCCACGACTGGTCTCTGTAATGTGATAGTGATTCCAAGATACGAATTAATAATTAGATCCTAAACGTCATGGTCTGACACTTGCTCTGATAATAAGATAAAATGCGGCGTTAAGTCTCGCCTACCATCACGCAATGTTCAAAAATTGAGCAGCTTGTGTGATACAGTGTATATTTAACGCGAAATCCCTGCTGCCTTTATCCTTAGCCTTTAAAATTATTCATTTTATATTAAACTCACAATCAAAAAACAATAGATACAAAGCCACTTCAACTTCAAATTACAAAACAGTTAAAATTAACTCAATTTTATTACATTCCGAAAATAATACGAATACAGGAGATTTGTGAAATTGCTTTATCGGTAAAAAGTTTTCATAAAGCTGAGGCACTTTCCCTCAGACTCCAGGCCAAATCTTAATTAAACTTAGATATCCGATCCAAAGGAAATCGTTCATTCAGTTCTTTAAAGTTGAAATCTTTTAAGGAAACTCAATAACTTTTTTGAAGATTCTTCTTTGTTTTTGTTTTTTGTATTTAATTTTGTATTATTTTTATCTGTAGGAACACACTACACAACATCGTTTCCTCGGTTACTAGTGGTCGGCGTTGAGTTACGCCTATCAAATTACAATGTCTTGAATTTGAATAGAGAACGATGTACGAAATTTTGACATTCTTTTCAGTTTTGCAATAATAATGCACATAACACTATACTGATATGCCACTGAGGATATCTGACTACAGCTACTGTCGGTTACACAGAAATGATTAACTTGATATAATATAGCCCAGAACCAATATTTCTTGAGATAACCGCGTTTAATGCTGCCCTGGTTATAAAAGTATTTATATAATGTATGTATTTATATAGATGTTTCTAATACTAATGGGAGTTACAAAGGATTTTTTTATTTGGTTTAATTACGAAAAACGCGGCGTTTAATTCCGCCTCCCTACTTTCTCTATCCAGGAAGTGGAAAGTGAAGACCAAAGTCATTACCTAGCATACCTTTTATACTGTAATAAACATGATAGGCAGCATGAAGAGGAGATATATAGTGACAGGAAGCTTTGCATTTTCAATTCTCATAATGATGGATCGTGCAGAGCTTAATCCGAATACAGGATTTATGACATATCACCGTGCATTAGTACCGTGCTATAAATGTCTCTAAAACATGTGTGCAAATGCCGATAATTTATATCTTACAATCTAAAAACCGAAGCAATAAATATAAAATATTCTCCATTTTGAACGGGTACCAAGGGAGTGTCTTGCTTGTTAAGACACCCTGTTCCCCACTTTTTGCCAAATTCTGGAGGCATTGCGTATTGAGTGCTAGAACTCAACACCGCGCTTTGCCTCGACACTAAAGCGAAGAAATGGAAATATAAATTTAAGTAAATATTTCATCTCCTCAAGTGGGGATGGAATCCACAACCAGTCGATTTACAGTCACACTTTGTGCCCCTGCGCCACGACTGACCGCGTTTGCCTTGTCTTTTCCATAAAAAAAAAGATATTCAAAATATACTAATTATACATTCAAAGTACAGTTCCATTGCCACATATAAACGCTAACGCCTTAAACCAACCCCATCAGGAAATTTCAAGAAGAATTCTCTCATTTTATTAATTTCAAAAATATTTTGTTCCGTTCAGCAGTAGTTAGCGTAAGCATAAAGTATAAATCTCTCAAAAATAAGGCTATGCTGCAAACTACGACTATATACGGTTATTGTAAATCATCGTGCCGTGGGGAGCCAGCTGTAATGCTATTCATTATGTTCGTACACGTGCCAACTTGTGTTATATGTGTGTTAAAATGAAAATTTTGTAATTCAAAATATTTTATGGAAGCGTTCTTTTATGGTGGTCCAAGATTCGATTTCGGATTGTGGTGAAATTTTTGAGTTTAACACAGTTCGCTCTGTACTGAAAGGTGAATCGGAAAAGTTTCATTTCAGTTCTTTTTTTATATAAAAGCGTTTTGGGCGTGCCAGTTGAGCACAAAATCATATCATAGTTGTGTAGAGAACAAACGAGGGAAAGTGTAAAAAAATATTACAAAAATATGGAAAGTTTATTTATTTATTTGACTCATCAGCAATACAAATAGTGTTTCATGTTACAGCAGCAGTAGTGTTACATATACATATATTATGAAAATTTGTCTATGGATCTGGTTCTATTAAAATTTATTTATTATATCATTATATTTTTACTAATATATTCAGACGAAGAGTTTGTTTACTTAAACGCGCTGATCTCAGCAAGTACTGGTCCGAATCGGAAAATTATTTTTGTATTGGATAATCCGTTTATTGAGGGAGATCGGTACAACTTTTAGTTATTTTTATTTGACATCGCGGACGCAATGGCAGGTAAAAATTTGTAAATAACATAACATAAAGGTAACAAAATAGGGCTTTTAATAAATAAAAAAACTACATTATATAATTAGAATTAACGTTGTCCTTTAAAATTTCCTTGATTTCTACAAAATTTGTATCAAAATGTTAATTTTTACAGATGATGACTTTAGATTGTAAGATTCCGAATTTAAATTTCATTGTAAGTCAGGCCAGTCGTGGTGCAGTGGCACAAAGTGTGACTGTAAAACCGACTGGTTGTGGGTTCGATCCCCACTAGAGTAGATGAAATATTTACTTAAATTTATATTTCCATTTTTCGCTCTGGTGTTGAGGCAAAGCGCGGCGTTCTGTTCTGCTCAACACGCAATGCCTCCAGAATCCGACAGAAAGTGGGGAACGGAGTGTCTTAACACTAGGTTCCCTCTGTGTGCGGGATACAGCGTGAAGCTCAACAGCGTGAAGCTCAACAGCGTGAAGCTTAACAGCGTGAAGCTTAACAGCGTGAAGCTTAACATACTCCGTTCCCCACTTTCTGCCGAATTCTGGAGGCATTGTGTGTTGAGTGGCAGTACTCAACGCTACGCTTTGCTCGACACCAGAGCGAAGAATTGGATATATTAATTTAAGTAAATGTTCATCTCCTCGAGTGGAGATCGAACCCACAACCAGTCGGATTTACAGTCACATTTTGTGCTGCTGCGCCACGACTGGCCCCAAATTATACAAAATAATCATAAGTAACAATAAGCAATTTAATTGCAAATAACAATGAATGGATAGATACATCATGAGCCCATTGCTAAGGCCGATCTTGCCTCTCTATCATTTGATTCACATTCTCGCTTGCACGTTTGGCGCAAGCGGAACGTGACTATAAATCATGTTTTTTTGTCTCCATCCGTTGTTCGTCGATTTCTAAAACGTTATAACTTTAAAAACAATAAAAAAACTAATTCAAAAAATAAATGTATACTAGAAAACAATAAAAATAACAAAATCTAAAACGACACAAAGATTCACTTTATGTTTTACTCAGTTTAGCTTATAAAAGACAACTTTACACGCATTCATCCAAATATTTTCCAAGCCATTAATCAGAAATTGCCCAAAGCCCGAGGGACGGGGGTTGTGTAAAGGTAATTTTCACGCTCACAATTTATGTCTGGGGAACTCCCGCGGGCGCGTTGATTGTTATTTAAAACGACAAGTCACATTTCGAATATAATATAACTTAAATGTTTCAGCGCGATGTGCTTTTATGTGTTTTTTATCTTCGGTTTGTGTGGATAAGTGTTTGGGTATATCCGATGGTTGTGAGTTCAATGCCAATTTAGAAAAATATTGTTTGGAGAGTTAATTGTTACTTATGCCGAGGCCAGTTACGTATGCGACTGTAATCCCGACAGGTTGTGGATTCGATTTCTACTCGACGAGATGAAATGTTTAATATTTTCATTTTTTCGCTCCGGTAACGAGCTAAAGCGCGGCGTTGACTTTCGCCTTCGGAATTCGGTAGAAAGTGGGGGACGGAAGCGCCACCTAGTTGGTGTTGTAGTCAATCAGTCAGTTTTACTTGTATTCTCAAAATATCCGGAAACTCTTTGATATATAAATACAAAAACACATATAAGTTCGTGCAGCCGTCTAGGCAAAGTAGAGTAACAAAGACAAGTTTAAAATTATTATATTATAGAAAAAGAACTTATTAGTATTAAGATTTAAAGCAATGTATTACATTTCATTTTATATATTTAACAAATGAATTATAATAACTTTACATTTAATTACAACTAATGCTCGTTCCAATCATCTTATACTTCATGTAAAAGTTATATATTAGTAATTTAACTACTAATATATTTGACATGTTAGTTAGCTAAAGTTGGCGAATATCTGACAGTTAAACCGACAGCAGTGAGCTTAATCTCCACTCGGAGGAATGCTTATAACCTAGTTTCACGTCACTCTGGTAGACAAAGCGCGACGTTGAGTTCCGCAATGTCTTTAAATTAGGGTGAGAAAATGGATACGGAGTGTCTCAATGCTAAATTCTCACTACTTTACTTTCATATTTTATATTTATTTTCATATTCGAAGCTCAGAGAAATTACATACTGTCGTGTACATCATATACATATGTCTACCAGAGCCGGAGAAATTAAAAACATACATTATCATTCTCTATAGTTGGCATCTATGACATTGGAATCAGACCCCTACGACATTAAATTTTATATTTTGGTTGTCTCTAACAAGAATTGAATCCCGAACCTTTAATTTATCAAAAACATAAACTACTACGCCACAACACCGACATAGAAATGCTGCTGAAACCAATAATTGCATCATGTCCGAAATTTCACTGCAGCTTGCTCAGTTAAATCTAATACATCAAAGCTTTGAAAATGTTTCAAACCGACGACGCGACGTTGACGTACAAAAGTAAATTCATTTAAAATGCACTACACGATAGGTGGTCAGGCGCAAAATAGCGTTTTGGGCCTACACACGAGAATAATGGGTAAAATAAAGAGAGTTTTTTTATGACACTACTTAACCTATAAATTATTTAATAATTTCCTCGAACGGGAATCAAACTGACAACCATCGTGTTACGGTCACACGCTAGTGCCCCTGTGCCGGCCTTGCATTATGTCTATCAAAGCGTGGAAATAAATATAATTTATTTACATTACCTAATATTTGAGACATTGTGTATTGAGTGGCAGAACTCACCGCCGCGCTCTGTTTTGTTACCAGTGAGGCAAAATCTTTCTCCCGAGTGGGAATCGAACCCATAATTATTGCGTTGACAGTTATAATTAACAATTATCATTTCAATTTGGCTTACATAGTTGAATAAATAAAGTATATTATTTGTTCTTTCATTAAGCGAATGTAATTAAATTTAACAGTATAGTTCGCTGTAAGCTGAGCTTTACATATGTATGGGTTACTATAAAAGTAGAGCCAGATTTTTTAAAAAAATAAAATTCATTATTAGAATTCAATAAAGGAGTAAGGCCGTAGTGGAGTAGGTCCATAAGGTTTTGACTGTATCACGACGATCGTGGGTTCAATCTCCACTCAGAGTAATCAATTATTATTTATTTATATTTTCGTTAGCCTCTGGTACTAAACCAAAAAGCCCAGCGTTGAGTTCCGCTACTGAACAAGCAATGCCTCGAAAAAATCTACGAAAAGTGGACGAAGTTTTTTAATACAAGGTGCCTTCTGCCTACCCCGCTGTGTGCGGGATACAGTGTGAAGCTAATTTTGTTTTTTTTTTATAAATAAAAATTATATATAAATCAAAAATATCCATAATAATAAATATATGTTAATTTTTAGTCTCTTCTAATATGTCGTTTGAGTTAATAATTAATCTTTTCCTTATCCTGAACTATATTGTGTCCACTATTTTTTTTTCTTTTTATGGTCACATACAATTTTCCATTCTTATACAGCGACAGTACCAACTTTATCTTTCAATTTTAATAAACCGAACATAAAAATTAATTATTATAAAAAATCAGCTTTACGCTGTATCCCGCACACAGCAGGTTAGGCAGAGGGAACCTAGTGTAAGACACTCCGTTCGCCACTTTCTGCCGAATTCTCGGTTTTACAGTCACACTTTGTGCCGCTGCGCCACGGCAAATTAAATATTAAGAATTAAATATTTGAGGCTATCAGTACAAAAGACCTAATCAAAAGCAGTATAAGCTTACCAAGTGACATTACATCTACACTGTATATGAGCACTCACACAAATGCAAAGCTGAGCTTAAACCTCGCGAACTCTACTATTTTATTACAAACAATATGTACAATGTATATACACACACACATACATATATACCTCAGGTATGAAATTAGTATAATTCCAAGGCAAATCTTGTTGAAAAAGTACAATTACTAAGACGTCGACCGTCTCGACCGTGTTTGAACTTATTCAATTGTTCAACTAAATTTGAATAGAATTTTAGTTAACCAAATTACTTATTTAATTTATTGCAGTCTCGAGATTTTTCTTAGCAAATCATCGAAATATCGAGGGAACCTTTTGGATGTATACAGATAAAGAATATTTTTGTAAAAATATTTATCTATACTTATTTATTCCAAGGATTTTTTTATCTTTATATATTAAAGGCAAAATTAAAAGTTAGTACCCTACACTTTTGTACCATTCTCACATCCGAGATGTTAAGCTTACAGTGGCGGATCTTAACACCGCTTTCTCGCACCGAGAGAGGAGAGGATAACTTATTCCCCCAAGTAGCAATCGAACCCACACCCATCGCTTATTCTAGTAACTTAAGATTTTCTAATTCAATTCAAATCAGCTTTGATCGTAATTGAGATAATAGTACTCCTAATAATAGCTCTATTATATCTCCAATTAGCGTCGCCTATTGCATTATGATTATAGATTTAGAAGTACAATATACCATCGTAGCGCAGAAGCGTAACCGTGTGACTGTAAATGCAACGGTTGTAGGTTCGATTTCCCCCGGAAAAAAAATATTTTCATTAGGAAATGAAAATATTAAATATCGCTATAGTAACAAGGTAAAAGCGTAATTGAGATCCAATACACAACACGCTTAGCCTCATAAATTTGGCGTAACGTAACTGTCTTCATAGAAATGAATCACACAAACACTAGGTTCCCAGGTTCCCTCTGCCTACGCCGCTATGTGATCCATACAGCGTGAAGAAAAAAAATTGTATAAAACTATAAACACAGACAGACACAGCCGCAGAATTACGATAGTGCGATACAAATGTTCACGCTCTACATACTTTTTAAACGTAACTAACTACAGAAGGTTGAAATTTATCGTTTTGTAAAGGAAAACATCTTTTTAGTTGAACTCGCGATAAATAACCGCACGAACGTTCCGCGGCGTGCATATGTTAAATTACTGAGAGTCTTCCTTACTATTTTACTGGAATCTTTGAAATATTTAGTTAATATTATTATTATACAGGCCAGTAGGTGCCTACTGGTGAAGTGACATAAATATGTGCGACTGTAAGCGTGACAGGTCGTGGGTTCGATACCCACTCGAGGAAATTAAATATTTAATATTTTCATTTTCTCACTCGGGTAACAGTACAAGGCGTGGCGTTGAGTTCTGCCATTTAAGACACATTGCCAGATTTCGGCGGAAAGTGGAGGAAGAAGGTGTCTTAATTGAAAACGGGGTACCTTAACATTAGGTTCCCAGGTTCCCTCTGCCTTGATATGCTAAATATTATTATTTTAGCTTCACGCAGGCAATATTATTATTTTAGCTATGGCAGGGTAAATAGACAAAAAAATTTGTAAAGACACTCCGTTCCCCACGGATCGCCAAATTTCCGTAGCTTCACTCGTTGAGTGTAGGAACAGAAGGTTGCGTTTTGCTTTATTACGAGATCGAAATGAACGAATGAATGAAACGAATGAGGAAAAAAAAATTGTTCTTTCACTTGTGTGGGAATCTAATGCCAGTTCCAGTCCCAGTTTCATAGCGTCTGACTGATCAGTCAGACGCTATGGTATTTTTTCTTACATATAATATAATCATAATAAAAATCCCATCTGTAACTTATAATCTATGTATTTCTTCTATAGCATAGATTGGCAAAATTAAAAAATATTCTAGTTCTACTTTGAACCTATAACCTCTGTCTGAAACTAAACGACTAAGGAACGTAATCTATACTGAAAACTCTCTAAATACAGTTCCATTTACAAAATAAAGAGCAGGTGTTAAAACGTCGAAGCAAAACCGCTAATAGATGTTATTACGTGTTTAAATCGACAAAGTTTCTCTGTATGAGAAGTTTATACGTTCGATTGGTAATCCCTTTCTAATTAACAATGGGGTTTAAGTGGGCTATTTGTGATAGGTAGATAGAAATTATTAATTTATTGTTTAATCTTCTTAGGTTTTAAGACTGAGTGCAGCGTTTAGTACCGCCAGTCAATTTACAATGTCTCGAATTAGGACAGAAAGGGGAGAACGGAGTGTAGATAGATATTAAAAAATAAAAAAACATACAGCATTTTTTTTGAATTTTTAAGGTTCCGTACTTTTTCAGGAAAAAAGGAAACCTTATAAGATCACTCTGTTGTTCGTCTGTCTGTATGTCAAGACCCTTTATCTCAGAAACGCTTTGAAACAAACATTGCCAGCAAACCATATACTCAGTTTTACGGTCCCTGATAAAAAACATATTTTTGTATTTACTTAGAAAAAAATTATGGCCGTATTTGGACACTATAAATAGAATCAAAGTCCATAGAGTATTTCCGGTTGACG
>DWQW01012069.1:0-11059 GCA_018249695.1 Heliconius erato demophoon | reverse complement strand
TTTTTCTCCACTTCCAGAATGTCAATTAATTTATTATTTGCTATTCTAAAAATAAAAAAAAAATTGTAATTTTTTAGATCACATCTCAATTCTTTACGTGACGGCCCAAAAGTGTCATTCTCCTTTAAGTAAATATTTGATCTCCTCGAGTGTGGATCGAACCCACAACCAGTCGGTTTTACAGTCACACTTCGTGCCGCTGCGCTACTACTGGCCTCAAATTATATATAGGTATCATATAATAAATAGGGCAAGTGCGAATCGGATTCGCACACCGAGTGTGTGCTTATTTCGGTTATGGAGGTCAAAGGGAAGTACAACTTATAAATGTTGACAAATAGAAAAAAAAATGTATTAAAATTATGAAAATAATCCCAGGTTCTCTCTGCCCATCCTGTTGTGCGCCGGATTGCCGTGAAGCTAAAAAAACATAGATATATATAGATATAGATATACTTTACTTTATTTCTTGCGTTATAGTGTTAAATGAAGGACGTCATATTCGAATAGTTAATTTACATAAAATAAATATTTTGTACGTTACAGTGTCGATATTGATGTCTGGTATGACGCAATAAATTAACATAATATACATTTTGTAGCCAGTCTTGGCGCAGTCCAAGTGGTTAACGGAGTGTCTTAACACTAGGTTCCCTCTGCCTACCCTGCTGTGTGCGGGATACAGCGTGAACTGATTTAATTTAATTTTATAAACTTTTCAGTCTGGCAGTGTTGGATATAACATTTAATATAATATTTCTAAATCATCATGCGAAAAGTGAACCACAGAAAGATATAATATTTTTAATAGAAATATATAAACACACAAAAAAGTTATTTTAGATATTAAAAGAAAACAGTTACAAAATTGTATGAACAACAATACAAGAACATTCATACATACATACATAAAATAACATACATTCAACTATTTTATTTCAATACATCGTCCGTTAAACGCTGCTGGGTGACGAATGTGTTTAATTTTTCATTGGGAAGTACAGCGGGGGTCCATTCCTTTCACTTTCTTAATCACCAGGGAATAAGATTTGTATGAAATGGGTACTTATTTTACTCCCATGAGTCCGTTGCGACACGGTCGACCATTATTATTGATGTAGGTAGGAATGGGGTTCGACACAGCGTGCGAGGCTAATTGCTGTAATCTTGATAGGCTGAATTAAGTATATGATTATAATAATTAGATGGCTATTTTATATATTATAAAAAACAAGTTGGTAAAAATCTTATATTTGTTTATAAATCGTATATTATAACAAACAGGATGTCTATAATCGTAAATAAGGCAAATAACTCCAGAGTAGAGACCAGTCGAAAGAAAAGGTTTAACTAATATTTTCAAAACAGCGCAGCGTTGAATTCTGCAACTCAACACGCAATGGATTCAGAATTTGGCGGAAATTGGGGAACGGAAATGTCTTCTAATGGGAATAAAGGATATAAATTAAAGTTTTATGTTGAGGCCGGTCGTGGCGCAGCGGCACGAGGTGTGACTGCAAAACCGACTGGTTGTGGGTTCGATCCCCACTCGAGGAGATGAAATATTTACTTTTCTTCGCTCTGGTATCGAGGTTAAGCGCGGCGTTGAGTTCTGCCACTCAACACGCAATGCCTCCAGAATTCGGCAGAAAGTGGGGAACGAAGTGTCTTAACAATAGGTTCCCTCTGCCTACCCTGCTGTGTGCGGGATACAGCGTGAAGTTTTATGTTCATTAATGCCTCATCTCAGGGCCGCCAGACCTACGTCATTTTAACAATAATTTATTATAAAAATTAAGTAAAATGATGTCCACCCAAAGGTGGAATTATAAAGCTCATAAGTTCCATACAATAATAAGATATTTTGGCAACAGAAAGTACAGTAAATAGTATTGGCATTGTACGAGCCGCGATTGTGTATTCACAAAGATCAAGATAGCGTGTTTTCGTGATAGAATGCTTCTCTATTATTTGCCTCTTTTGATGTATTGCTGTAGTTTGCAGCCAAACGGTTTCATTTTGGATGTTATTATTATTTTAAGTGATATTTGCATTGCATTGGTTATAAACGGTTGATATTTTGTTGTACGTTTGGTTAGATATGTACATTTTTTTTTTATTATTATTTTATAAATATTATTTTATCGTAAAAGTATAAAAACTAGATTGTGACTGTGGCTTATTATACATCGGTCAAACAAAGAGAAGCATCAGTGTTAGGGTGAAGGAACACATCTCCGATATCAAGAATGGGCATGTATCGAAGTCAGCTGTGTGTGAGCATACTGTGTTATCCACAGTACCCAGCTACCACATTAGGTTTGATAAACCCCAAATCCTTGCTAAGGAAAACAGATACATTCCTAGAATGATCCGCGAGGTTATTGAAATACAAAAATATCCTAATTTCAATAGAGAGGATGGCTGGAGACTTTCTACCACCTGGGACCTACTCATAAAATCATTGAAGTCTCAAACCCACCACAGGGAACCTAGTATTAAACACCGATATTAGATACACCGTTGTTCCCGACTTTCCGCTGAGTTCTGGAGACATTGCGCGTTGAGTGGCGGAACTCAATGCCGTGCTTCACCTCGATACCAGAGCGAAGAAATGAAAATATAACTGTAAATAAATATTCCATTTCCTCGAGTGTAGATTGAACCCACAACCAGTCGATTTTACTGTCACACTTTGAGCCCCTGCGCCACGACTGGGCTCCTAGATACTTCATGATGATATATCATACAGCATCTCCGAAACATCCTTTATTCATATAATTTCTCTAAATTCACCTTTACCACACAAAAAATAACAAAATGTTTATAAGAACATTTCTTTGTTCAGCGACATTACGATTTTTATCTTAAAAGATTTAGATAACATTTTAAATCACAATACTACACTATTGTGTTAGAAATTATTCGCTTAACGGTTAATTTTGAGATTACATTTATATAGTACGGTAGTGACTGTAGTTCGTGTAATGAAGTAAAGATTTCATATCACACTAGTAATTATAGGTTGGTAATATACCTTTATAATGCTAAGTTAAGCTTTTACTTTTCACTTTTTTTTAAATTTTTTTTTAGCTTTACGCTGTATCCCCCACACAGCAGGGTGACAGAGGGAACTTAGTGTTAAGACACTCCGTTCCCCACTTTCTTCCGAATTCTGGAGGCATTGCGTGTTGAGTGGCAGAACTCAAGCGAGAGCGAAGAAATGAAAATATAAATTTAAGTAAATATTTCATCTCCTCGAGTGGGGATCGAACCCGCAACCAGTCGATTTACAGTCACACTTTGTGCCCCTGCGCCACGACTGGCCTCAACACTCTGAACTTTTCACATGACTTTATTCAATTGTCGTACCTGGATTTAAAATTTCAAAATTGTTAATAAATTATATAAACATTTCTTCTTATTTTTAGTTAAAATTATAATATTTTTGGTTTCAGAGATTTGGGGAAGAAATAGCGAATAACTTTTCTTTTTATTAAAAATGTATGACAAGATGATTAGTACGTAGCTATTGATATCGATGACTGACTGTAATCGTCGTCGATGTCTGACTGCGAACGGAAATGGACTGTGAGTTCGAATCCATTTGGGGGAATGAATTATTTTCATTTTGTAGGAAGATAAAGTGCGGCATTGAGCTCCACTACGCTCAAAATCAGGCGTTAAGTAGGAAACAGAGTGTCTTAACACTGGGTTCCCTAAGCCTACCTCGTTTTATGCTTAACACAAGGTGAAACTAAATAAAATCAAAAAGTATATTTTTGATAGTTGTTAATAATTTAAATTAAACACAATATCGTAACTTTACTAATTTAGTAAATTTTCAATATGAAATCAAACGTGTTCTCATGTTTTAGAAAATATATCACCTTGGACACACGCAACCCTTATAAATTTACGAACTAACAACATTCACAAGACACCACGCACTTCTCAAGGAGAATTATTACCACAAAATCGTTTATTGTCACGTTTGACTGTCCAAGTATTATTTCAAAACATTTTGACAGCTAACCTCCACTATAAGTTTTAGTTTATACGGTATTTGATAGCAAATTGGAATAATTTTTGATTAAATTCGTATAATGTAATATAGTCAAAAATAAATTAAAACAGTAAAATTTATAATATTTTATACAGTTTCATTAGCCTTCCATATATTTTAATTTGGTACGCTTTATCCTACGTATAGCAGAGTAGGCAGAGAAAACTTGAGACTTTGCTTGTTAGTGGTCGAACTCAACGTCGCATTTTGTTTTACTATTACCGAGAGGAGAAAATAATTAATTTTCCTAAATGGGGAGCGAACCCACAACCACGGTGTTTAGTCTAGTGTTAAAACACTCTGAACCCAATAAGACAATTGTGTTCCCAACCCTACAGAGGTGTTTTAAGTTAGTAACTATCTCTTTGGAGGCCAGTCGTGGCGCAGCGGCACAAGGTGTGACTGTAAAACCGACCGGTTATGGCTTCAATCCCACTCGAGGAGATGAAATATATACTTCAATTTATATTTCTATTTCTTCGCTCTGGTGTCGAGGCAAAGTGCGGCGTTGAGTTCTGCCACTCAACACGCAATGGAAGCAGAATTTGGCGGAAAATGGGAAACGGAAATGTCTTAATAGGAATAGAGTGTTTTAATACTAGGTTCTTTCTGTCCACCAAATGCAGCAACCTTTAGATTGCGTTGACTTGATAATTTAATAATAATATCAAATATCGAAATCCGTAGATTACGGATGAGAAAATAAACATAAGAAAAAAACAAAAAAAACCTTTCATAATAAATTTTTATATGCATTAATAATTTATTACAAAAATTAAGTAAAATGATGAGGCCAGTCGTAGCGCAGGGGTACAACGTGTTACAGTAAAATCGAATGGTTGTAGGTTCGATCCCCACTCGAGGAAATAAAATATCAATTATAAAAATATTTTCATTTCTACGCTCTGGTGTCGAGGTAAAGGGCGGCGTTGAGTTCCGCCACTCAAAACGCCACTCCAGAACTCGGTGGAAAGTGGGGAACGGAGTTTCTTAACACTAGGTTGGGACACTCCATAAACTTTGCGTAGCGAAGCTCAGGTCCCTGGCTTCTCCTTTTACCATATCGAGTAAATAATCATAATTTGTTTAATTTGTTCCCTCAAGTGGAAATCGAATCCAAAAACGTCACGTATAACATACTTATATATTTATTAAAAAGGTTACAGTAATAACTGTTAAACACAAATTATAAAAATCAATATGTATTTACTTCTGCTAAAATTATACAATTAACTGCTTTGATAACCTAAATTTGAATATATTGAATAGCCAGCGATGCGTGAAAAACGATCATCGATAATAAAAATTATTAATATATATCCATTGAGCCTAGACCTAGATTGTGTACGAGAAACTATAAGAAAACTTATATTCTTATTTAAAACAAAACTAATATAACGCGGTGGGTTTCTGGCTGTCAAAAGGATGGTTGTGAATTCAAACCCCACTCGGATTTTTTGAAATATTAAATTATTGTCGTTTAAAAACTATTCGGTGTGAAGAGAAAACAAAAATAAAATATAGAAAGTGCTTGTTTTTTTTTTTGTGGATAAAATGAAAAATATTCCTACAGCAAAAAGTCACATATATAATCAATTTATTCGCCAGTCAACACGCAATGCCCGCAGATTGTGGGTGAAAATGAGAAACGGAGTGTCCTAACACTAGGTTCCCTTTGTCTACACTACTGTGTGCGGGATACAGCGTGAAGCTAAAAAAAAATCTATAGTCAAGAAAACAATAAAGACTACTTAAATTTTAACAAGAAAATGAAATAGCGGTTACATAAAAGGCTCAATGAAAGTAAAATCAATAGTAATATGGGTGATTAAATCGTCATCAGCTTTAACAATGGCACTTCTTATATACAATACTACTGTAATTCTCAATCTTTTGTTATTACTATTTGAGGGTTGGTATTTCTTTCCCACGTCACTCTATATATGAAGTAGTGGCGTGTCCAAGAATAATTACTCAGCGGGTGGTTTTAACCCTTTCGTGGCCACAGTTGTAGAATGTGCCCATATTATTACTGTTATACTTTATAGTAATATGGTGGCAGCTAGATGTGAGTTTAATATTTTTTATATAATATATATATTAAAAAAAGGGTTTAACTATTTTTTTGTTGATAAGGTTTTATTTTACTAAAATATTACAAGAAAAGTAATTCATTTTAAATTGTAAAAAAAAACAAAAATAATACAAATACTAAAAAAACAATCTTTTTTTATCTAAAGTCAAGGTGGGGTTAATGATTTGCTTGTGAAAAAAGTTATAATAAGACGGATATTATGATCGTTGACATTCAAAAATATTAAAAATATAATATAAATTCACTTTAAAAGTGAAACAATATAACATAAATTCTCTTTAAAATGAATACTTAATTTATACGCAAGTATAAAGTGAGATTGCACTTTTATTAGCTCTAAAGTTCTCATAATTTTTTGGCACAATGCTTACGTGACTTGCATCATTAACTGTTCTCGTGTGAAAAAACGAGAAAATGTATTTTTCGCAATATCTTCTAAATTTGTGTTATACGTCATTCACATTATGTTATGTATTTATTATAGTTATTCATTTTTTTTTTATTTACACGTCTGTATTTTACGGTCAAGTCTACATATTATGTTTAATGTTCTTCCAAATTGCGTTCCAAGCGGTGTTGAATTCCATCACTCAACTCACGGCTTTTTGAAATGTCCATATAAGACCGATTAAGGCACAGAGGCACAAACGTGCGACTGTAAAATGGTCAGCGTGTGGGTTCGATTGCCGCTTGAGGAAATTAAATATTTAATATAGTCAGTTTCTCGCTCTTGCAAGGAAGCAAAGCGCGGCTTTGATTTCCACCCACAATGCCTCCAGACTTCGGCGGAAAGTGAGGAACGAAAGTTTCTCAATATGAACAGAGTAAAACTACCACACTAAACTAAACTACTTCTAGGTTCCCAGGTTCCCTCTGCCTGCCCAGATATGTGAGGGATACAGCGTGAAGCTATACATACAGTTATTTATAATAGACACATTGTTGTGCAATAGTCGTATAAAATTGTTTATTTATGTTTACATAATAAATATTTTTTTAATGTGTTCAAGTAATTACTGAATGCTACTGCTATTATGGAAACAAATAGAATAATTAATACAAATAGGAAGTTACAGAATAGGTAATTAACATATGTACCTACGTAAGTAAATTTGTGAGAAAAAATACTGTGAACTATTAATTTGAATGGTCTTTTTCTTTCTTTCTTTCTTTAGCTTTATGCTGAATCCCGCACACAAAAAGACAGGCAGAGGGAAGCTAGTGTTAAGACACTCTGTTCAACCTTACGCTGATTCCTGCAGAAAATCTGTGTTGATTGGCGTCACTCAACTCAACGCTGCGCTCTTTGTCTTTACACCAGAGCGAACAATTGAAAATATTAAATATTTCATTTCCTCGAGTGGGAATCGTTGAAACCTGTCGCGTTTGCAGTCATACACTTGTGCCCCAGCACCACGACTGGCCATCTGGACTGGAATTTGTATGTTATAAAGTTATACTAAATTAAATAAGTCAGCTTCACGCTGTATCCCGCACACTGCAGAGTAGGCAGAGGGAGCCTAATGTTAAGACACTCCGTTCCCCACTTTCTGCCGAATCCTGGAGGCATTGTGTGTTGAGTGGCAGAACTCAACGCCACTCTTGTCCTCGACACCAGAGCGAAGAAATGGAAATATAAATTTAAGTAAATATTTCATGACCTCGAGGAGGGATCGAACCCACAACCAGTTGATTTTACACTTTGTGCCCCTGCGCCACGAGTGGCCTCAAAATATAACTTGAACTGCAATTTTTCTATGTATTAGAAGATTATTCTACTTTTTAGAACGAGTACAACTACTTCTATATACAAATTATATGTACAACTTATTTTCTTATCTACTTCCTTTTTATACGGTCGAGGAACCAACCCATAGTCGTGATCGATAACATATATAAAAAAATTAAGTATCTCCCATGCAATTGTTTGCTAAATTATATGACAGCTAATGGCCTAAAGCTTACGTTATCGATCGTGTTACGTAAACGTTACTATTCACGTTGCGTTTGGACAATGATCTATGTATATTGGAGGTTAAAGATGATTTTTGAACGTGATGATCATTTCTGCTATTTAATTTTGAGAAAAAGTGGAACTTGCCAGTGAGAGCGCATTAGAAGGGTTATATCTATCAATGTATGAAGTTGTTGCTTAGTTGTTAATTGATTTGATTTGTTAGTTTAGCTTCACGCTGTATTCAGAATATAGCTGGGTAGGCAGAGGGAACCTGGGAACCTAATATGGAGATACTTCGTTCCCATTAAAATCTTCTGTTTCTATCTTTCCGTCGAATTTTAGAGGCATTGCGTGGTGAGTGGCGGACCTTGAGTAGAGCGAGGATATGAAAATGGTCTATATTTTTTTCTTGATAGGGAATCGTATCTACTATGCTATTGCGCCACGACTGATCTCTGGATTGACCGAATTGATTTGTATTTAATATATCTGATATAAATATTTGTATATTATTTAATTAATTACTATTTTGTTCAATTTTGATAGTTTGTTTATTATTACTATAAAACTAAGTAAATTGCAAATGATTTTTTTTATAATCCATTTTTATATGCACCTGGGACACTTACGTACATAAAAAATAAGAAAACTATATAGTAAATAATTATTGAATATCCTTAAATAGTATTTATGACCCATTGACATGTTCCAAAATAAAAAATATAACAATATTAGTAATAGTTATAATAACGATAGCACTTCTACCACTTATCCTATGCCCTGATAGATTTGACACGAGTGGGCGACAGACGTAAAGGTCATGTCATATAACACTTTCACGGCGTGCGACATGTCGAAAGTGTGGAACAGCCCTAAGTGATAAATAACGCTATGTCGTATTATGCATATGGCGTGTTACCACATCATCTATTTATGATCAAGATTTTGATTTAGGGGTGACCGGGGATGGTTGGTAAGATTTCAGTTCAGGCGTTGATATTTTTGATGTACTTTTTTAGTGGCAGAGGGAACCTAGGAAGCTAGTGTTGAGAAATCCCGCTCTCGTTCCTCATTTTCTGCTGAATTTTGCGTGTAGAGTGGCGGAACTTAACGCCGCACTTCGTCTTGTTACCAGAGCTAGGAAATGGAAATATTAAATATTTTGTAGTCGTGGCGCAAGGCACAAGCATACGACTGTACACGCGACAGGTAGTCGGTTCGATTCCCACTCGAGCAAATGAAATATTATTTTCTCATTTCCTCGCTGTTCAATAGCGCCACTCAAGCCATAATGCTTCCCGAATTCGGCGGCAAGTGAAATACTTGTCTTAATACTAGGTTTCCAGATTCTTTCAACCTTCCATGATATGTGCGGGATACAGCGTGAAACTAAAAAGAACATAAAGTTTCCATATATTGTAGCACGTGTAGGTTAACGACACGGAGACGTCACAACGCTGTTAAGTGAATGTCTGATGGGAACGCTGATTACGGTCATTCAACAGTCTGAGTGGCGGGATCATGCACTTTTACTAAAAGCTAAAAAATATTATATGGAATATTCCTTTATATGAAAATAGTTGCCATCTCACACGTCTTTATCGATTTTATTTCGAAAAATACAATAAATTTTGTTCTTGACTTAAACCAAATCGGAAACGTGGAATTATCATGGTTTGTATAGAACATTTACTGAAAATAAGTTTTCCATTCATTGTTTGACCTTTATATCATTTTTATGGCTCCGTACTTCGAAAGGAAAAATATGCGTCTGTAATGTCTGTCAAGATGTTTTTTCTCAGGAACGCGTGGAGGTGTCAAGCTAAAATTAATATCAAATACTCACGTCTACTGTCCCTTGGAGGTATGAAAAAATCTAACTTCTAAGCCAACGCAATCAAAAGATGCAGCCGTTTAACCCTCAAATTTTTGAAACTCGCAAGAGATTCAAAACCTAAAGAGTACTTCCCGTGAACTCTGAATCTTGAAATTTGGTACGAAGCAACGTCTTATAGTACAGATAAAGAAAAAAAATGCACAGTTAATTTGCGAAGTAAATATTTATGGGAATTTTATAGAAACAAATAAATAATTAAAAACGTATATTTGTAGTTCAGTACATACAAAATGAGTGCATATGCCCGCATACTTTAGTTTGTCAACTATAGTAAGTTATACTTCCTTTTCCCAGTTAACCGATAGTCCTGAAATTGGTAAAGAACCCTCGGTACGCGAATCCGATTCAGCAGGGTAGGCAGAGGGAACCTAGTGTTAAGACACTCCGCTCCCCACTTTCTACCGAATACTGGAGGCATTGCGTGTTGAGTGACAGAACGCAACGCCGCGCTTGTCCTCGACACCAGAGCGAAGAAATGGAAATATAAATTTAAGTAAATATTTCATCTCCTCGAGTGGGGATCGAACCCACAACCAGTGGGTTTTACAGTCACACTCTGTGCCCCTGCGCCACGACTGGCCTCAACCTCACTTGTAATAAGTGAGCCAGCAAAAATAACTTCTTACTCATTATATTTATTGAGAGAAAGCAAAAATAGCAAGATAGTTCTCTTAAGATAATTTTGTTGTCAGAGTATGAACAAAATTTCTAGAATTTCCCTTGTAAAATTTTGAATTGAGGCGCTTACACACAGAGTGCTTAAATGTAAACGTGACGGCTGTGAGTTCGATTCCAGTTAGGGGACTATCATTTCAAGTATCACTTCAACACATATACACGTATTAATGTAATTTCAACACGTTATATCGAAAATTGTACAGAATGTGGGAAAAAGAGTGAAAAAAACTGTATGTCTTGGACTACCTATGATTACCTATATACATATATATATATATATATATATATATATATATATATATATATATATATATATATATATATATATATATATATATATATATATATATATATATATATATATAT
>DWQW01012068.1:0-11059 GCA_018249695.1 Heliconius erato demophoon | reverse complement strand
ACCCTCTAATCATTTTATTTCGGCCAGCCGATTGTTGACGTTGAAATATGCGAAATTTAACAGACAGGTCAATTTTAAAAGCTTGTATATTTCGGCCGAAAAATATTGCTACCAATATCCGATTGGGCGAACGGCATTTGTTAGCTGGACACTTCTATCCATCAGTGTTTATTTGTTGAATATTGATTTTTTTTAGCTTTAAGAGATCCTGGGTAGTACCCAGTGTTACGATTTGTTCCTATTAAGACATTTCCGTTCCCCATTTACCACCAAATTGTGGTAGCATTGCGTGTTGAGTGGTGGAACATAACGCCGCGCGTTGCCGCGGTACTAGGCTGAGGGAATGAAAATAATAAATATTTGATTTCCTCAAGTGGGAATCGAACGCATATTTTATAGCGTTTGCAGTCGACCGCTTGTGCGCCATAACGGGCCTCAATATATGGTTTTTTTTTTTAAGTTAAAAGTTATGGTTGTCCAGTTGAGGATGTTAGATATAGATTCGATTCTTTCTTTATTTTCTAATTTGATTAGAAAGGCTTCTTTAGTAAAAAATATATTTCAAATTAAAGTATGATATTACGGGAGAAACAGCGTTAACAGCGTTAAAATGCTACACATGCTTCTGTAATATTCATTGCCAAGTACTTATTTTACCTATAAGTGATATTTAAATAATTTTTGTCTCGCTTTGCATCTATTATATTTTGTTCTGTTTTCTTATTCATTAGGAATACTAAAATAGTCTCCACTTTTCCGCTCTCCTCTTTATATCAATTTCAAAGGCACATCGAGTGGCAAAAACTGGATGCCACACTTTTTTTAATGCAATTTAGATAATAAAAACATTGTTACTAGGAACATTCCATTAAGTGGAAATAAAACTTACGACCTTAGTGTCATATTGAATAAAATTAATAAATAAATCAGCTTCACGCTATATCCCGCACACAGCAGGGTAGGCAGAGGGAACCTAGTGTTAAGATACTCCGTTCCCCACTTTCTGCCGTTCTGGGGGCATTGCGTGTTGAGTGGTAGAACTCAACGCCGCGCTTTGCCTCGACACCAGAGCGAAGAAATGGAAATATAAATTTAAGTAAATATTTCATCTCCTTGAGTGGGGATCGAACTCACAACCAGTCGAATTTACAGTCACACTTTGTGCCGTTTCGCCACGACTGGCCTCATATTGAAATTAAAGAAAAACTTTAATATTACTATAAAATATCCATTGAGAAATTGAAATGAAAGTAGATTTAATTTCTATTACAAAGTTGATTGTTCGAAAGTTTGAAACTAAATTTAAATGCAAGACCAACACTTTAATGTGTTCAAGCTTAGTAAGCAATAATAACGCTACGTTAGCTGATCGATTATTCGTCCGGCTTAGTGTAATTAAGTGTATACTGTGTATCACATTAGGATTTACCATAAATTGATTTAAAATTCACCTTCACGCTGTATCCCGCACACAGCAGGATAGGCAGAGGGAACCTAGTGTTACACTCCGTTGCCAAGTTTCCGCCGAAGTTTTCGGCAATTTCGGCATTGCGTATTGAGTAGCGGAACTCAACGCCAGAGCGATGAAATGAAAATATTACATAAATAATAATTCATTCCCCCGAGTGATGGTCGAACCCACGACTGTCGCGTTACAGTGACACCCTCGTGCATCTGGGCCACAACGGCCTCAATGGATAGAATTCCTAATTTCTTTTTATCTCATCTTTCGAATATAACAGGGTCGCCAGAGAAGAGCCAACGTTAAGACACTCTGTTTTTCATTTGACATTGAATAACGGAAATTCGATTGAGTGACCCAACTTATTAGAGCGGAGAATTTTTTTTTTTTTTAATATTATATAATTAGTTTCCGAAGCAGGATTATGTGTGTACACAAATTTCCTCACGAAGTGTAGAGAAGCACTAATAAGGGAATCCCCGAAATTAAGAATGAGGAAAAAACCGGATTTTACACCTCGTATACAAAATTGTGGGCCATGACTAATATAAAGTAAAAACAAATGTAAATATCACATTTTTATATTTTTTACATAAATTTTATAATACTATCGCTGATATTCAACCGTAGATTCCCTTGGATCGTGTTCTTGCATTATTTAATCCAATGTTTGTCAAATGTTTCCTTGATATGCGTGCCGCTGAGCACTAGGTTGTAAATATTCATAACAACTTATAATAACGTAGATATGTACGATTAACATATTGTGGTACTGTGGGGCAAAGACTGACTGTAAGCATAATGGTTGTGGGTTCGATGAAATGTGGAAATAATGAAAAATAAAAAATATATACTAGCGGACGGCGTCGCCAGCTTATTTGTACCCTTAGGGGTAAATTTTAATAAGCCATGAAAAATGTGCTTAATGCAATATTTTTAATAGTCTGAATTAATTTTTTTTATAAAAATAGGTGACGATTTAAACATTTTTCCATACAAATTTTCAACCCCTATTTCACACCTTCGATATTAGAAAAGTTTTCAAAACCTCTTCTTAGTGGGTGTTTACATTATGACAATATACGTGTGTCCAAATTTTACGTTTCTACCATCAGCGTCTCGTCTCGTCTATACCTCAGTCAGTAAGAACTTCTCCTCTTATAAATAGATAGATAAAGATAAAATTCCACTACTAACTGACTAACTAATAGAAAAACCATTCTTTTAACTACTAAAAATACATTTTGCATATAATTTGGCATGGAAGCGTTAAGAGAAGATTTTTCGGAATTTCTACGGACACGAAAATCTATGGGACTTACTATTAAAAGTACCCATAAATGAAGTTTCGAGTGACAACTTATATATAAAATATAAAAGTAAGCTTCACAATAAACATATATTTACATATGATTGTAATAAAACATTTACAAGCTAAATCTATTTACATATATATATTAATGTCAACATTTATTTATTCAGTTCTCGTTATGTAATTTACAAAAGTTAACCAAATAGATACCTCCATTTTATACAACAATATAGGTAAATATTTTATTATGGACACATAATAAATCACCTTTTATTATATTCCGTGTATTTGACATTTATATAATTTATACAATTTCACGCCAAATTTTATATAGCTTTTTTCTTTGTTTACAGTTTCACGTTTTTTTCTCGTAAAGCAGAGTAGGCCGTAAGTATAAAATATACCCAATTTTGTATTCAGACGCCACTTTACATTTTTGTAACGCCACAGTTGGTCTACAAGAGCGAGGAAATGAAAATTGAATCCACAATCATCGCGTTGCTAGACCATGTCTGCGTATGCTGCGATAGCCTTGTGACATTTAATTTCGTTTGAAAAGTTGTATTTCTACTTATTAAAAAAACGTATAAAAATATAACAAGGCGTAGACGTAGCTCGATGAGAACATATGGCTTAGTTGGTCAGAGCGCTTGGAAGGTTTACAACGAGGCGCGGGTTCAAATCCCGTTACGTTAAAATTTTTATACGTTGTCTTAATAAGTAGTTTTCTTTCCTAAGAGTGGAATAACACTTTAAAAATGTTAAAAAATAAGTTGTATGTCTTTAAACTTATCTTGATATGTTAACAACATTAAGCTTATATTTCGTACTTTCTGTATTTGGCACTGGAATGTTTTAACTCAATTTGCTAACACAAAGACCGATTATCCCAATATGCTAAATTCAATTAACTTTTCGATTGGTTGCAGTTGCACATAATGGTAAGATACGAAGATTTGAAAATAATTTAGTCCGTACATGGTGATGGTTTCCGTCGAATGTGACAAGTGGCGCTCCTTACAACACTTCAATAATCATCAATAAAATCGACTTGTATAAATTCCCGGTACGTCTGGAACTTCCCGGGAATTTATACAAGTCGATTCACACTGGACGCAGAATCAAGACAGTGTCGATGAATTAAAAACATGCCCGTGAACGCTGGCGTCTCCCAAGTTTACGCGCTGTCTCCTACGCTGTTTTTTTCTATATAAAAATGTCTTGTTAGAAGCTTCTTGCCGATATTGCCGTGCAGATGATGCCAGTCGTGGCGCAGGGGCACAAAGTGTGACGCAATTAATTGTGAGTTCGATCCTTATTCGAGGAAATGCAATATTTATTTGAATTTATATTTCCATTTCTTCACCCTGGTCTCCAGACAAAGCGCGGCGTTGACGCCGCCGCCAAGACAATGTATCTAAAATTCGGCTGAAAGTGGGGAACGGAGTGTCTTTACAAAAAGTTCCCTCTGCCTACCCTGCTGTGTATGGGATACAGTGTGAAGCTAATTTATTTATTTGATGCCGTATCTTTTTCTCAAAAAATAAAAAAAAAAACATTTTTTCCTTTCCGTCGCGCTCATCGCGCTCATCGCGCTGGTAGTTATTTATTTTTATGCCCTATTTTTTCTTAAAAAAAATAATAATTAATTAGTTCTTTCCTTTTCGAGTCGTAATCGAACTCGCAACCACCGCGTTTATAGTACCTTGCAGATTACTTTGTAGACTTTCACCATAAAATTAACCTACAATACTCATATAAAACCTAACCTTCAATATATTAATAGTATTAAACAAAAAAACGTATAGGTCAAAATAAATGAATGTATATTTTACATTCTATCATGAATAGCCCTACACTGTATTTTCAGCTATTAAAAATTTATACCATTGAGCCTGTTGACTATCGAACCAGTCATGTCTATTATAGATTTATATCCAACTAGGTCACTGTTTCATTTTATATTTACTCTTCATGTGTTCTATTCTATTCTTTTCTATTCTATTCTATTCTACATATTTTCATTCACTTCAAGATGTCACGTTCTTCGATTTGTTTTGTGAGATTGACGTTGAATCGAGATAATAAGCAAAGCTGAAATTAAGTTTCGTGACTGATTTTTTTTTATGAATTTAATTATTTATATTAAGATCACTTCTGTCTGTTAAGATCTTTTATTTCAAGATCGTGTGAAGGACTAGAAGTGTCAAGTTAAAATTGAAATCAAATATCCAGGTTTACGGTTCTGGAGCAAAAAACAAAAAAAAAATAGTTAAAAATAAATAAATAAATAAATGTACTCGTATAATAATGCGTGTAATGGTTAAGCGCGGCGTTGAGTTCTGCCACTCAACACGCAGAGCCTCCAGAATTCGGCAGAAAGTGGGGAACGGACTGTCTTAACACTAGGTTCCCTCTGCCTACCCTGCTGTGTGCGGGATACAGCGTGAAGCTGATTTTGATTTTTACTCGTATAAGTTAAACTATGTACTGTGTAAGATTGCTAATAAAGACTATTATTACTCTTACTTTTATTATTATAATACTTAATCAGATGATCAATATCATCAACAGGTGTCGATAATCCCTTGGTCACTAATAAATCTCACTTTTCCCAAAACTATCTTAATTTAATCTAAACAAAAATCACACAACATATTAAAACCCATGTTGACACACTACTAAAGTGTATATCATTTCCTTTTAAAGGCGATTCCAAAGCGGAATAATTTTACTTACTATGTCATTTCTAATATAGATCCTCTCAGTCAGTACAGCAAGAACAAGTTAATAATTGAGTTTACAACTACAACTTGTTGTGCGTCGCTTTCTAAATCAAATGAGATTACTTTATCAAAATCGTATATTAGTTGTTGAATTAACTTAAAATTCTGCAAAAGTAATATAATGTAGCGTAAAATTGGTATAGATACCTCAATTTTTAAAAAAATATTATTATTAAATTAAATCAGCTTCACGCTGTATCCCGCACACAGCAGGGTAGGCAGAGGGAACCTAGTGTTGAGACACTCCGTTTCCCACTTTCTGCCGAATTGGAGGCACTGCGTGTTGAGTGGCAGAACTCAACGCCGCACTTTGCCTCGACACCAGAGCGAAGAAATGGAAATATAAATTTAAGTAAATATTTCATGTCCTCGAGAGGGGATCGAACCCACAACCAGTCGGTTTTACAGTCACATTCTGTGCGCCATGATTGGCCTCAGTTTTAAAAATATTAATGTTATATAATTAATGTTATATAAATATTTTTTATGGATATGGCTACAAGATACAGACTACAAGATTTACAGAGTTTAGCTGTTAGTATAACAACTTTTTTTTGCTTGGCACATACAGGGGAGAGAAGGAGACAATACCTTTCCATATTCGCACTTTATGTATATAGAGAATATGTGTCCAAATATTTTAGAACTTGCGACATTTTTATAGTCGTATTCTTAAAAACTTGATTTTTTTTCAACTTCAAGCTATATCCCGCATATAACGTGGTAGGGAACGTAGTGATAAGACACTCCACTCGAACACATTGCATGTTGAGTGGCGGAACTCAACGCCGCGCTAATTTTTTGCATTGTTATGATGTCATTTCACTAGTTAAAATCAAATGCGGCAAATTTGCAATAAAAAAAAACCACTACAAACTCACATTAGATTTCAAAGATTTTCTTTTATTTTCCCTCCGTTCCTCATGTCACGAGCTCCACAAAAACAATAGTCTAGTTAATTCGCGTGTAACCATCAAGGTAAAGTAGATAGCGCACGACCTTCATAGCGGGTTCAAATTAAAAAATAGGTCGCGCTGCCTTTTGATGCTTCCACTGCGCTTCTGATGCGCCCCAGTTAATGATTTGCGGCTTTCAAAGAACAAGTAATACGAAAGAGAGTTTTGACACAATGAATTTACATTTGAATTTGCAGCGTTTGGCTGTAAATGTGATGGTTTTAAGTTCGATTCTAACTAGAGGAATGAGTAATTTTTTTTTCGCTCTACTAAGGAGACAAAGACCGGTGTTGAGTTTCGACACTAAATTATGTTTCAAAGATTGGGTGGAAAGTTGGGAATGGAATGTTTTGGCACTAGATCATTTGAGGCTACCCTACTATATGTGAAACAGCATGGACTAAAGAAAAGGGTTGTCATGTTCTAGGCGGTCAAAGTGCGGCGTTGACTTCCCACGCGTAATCGTGTAAATTCGAGCTAAATTTGTAGAACGGATTGTTAGGAAATCTCATTAATTTCTATCTGCCTATCAAAATATTTGGCTTATGTCATTTCTTAATAATGGTTACGTGTGTAGAGGCCGTCGTGGCCTAGGGCCAAAAGGATGTGACTGTAGTGCCGCGGTTGCGAGTTCGATCGCCACTCGAGGAAAAATTTGTTTAAAATTAATATTTCCATTTCTTAGCTCTGGTTTCGAGGCAAAGTGCGGCGTAGAGTTTCGTCAGTTGACACGCAACGCCTCCAAAATTTTGCGGAAAGTGGGGAACGGAGTTTCTTAACACTAGATTCCCTCTGCCTAGGGTAGGCAGACTGTGTGCGAGATACAGCGTGAAGCTGGTTACATGTTTTTTTTTTGTTGGTTCAAGTGTAGGCAAAGGCAAAGTAGGCAAAGATAACCTAATGTTAGTACATGTCAAGTATTGAAGATCGATCACAAAATCGCGTGTAGACTTGATTAATTAAAATATACATTTTATATAAAGAAATATATCAAAATATCTGAGGCTGTCGCGGCGCAGATACATACGCTTACGACTGTAAACGCTATATTTGTGGGTTCGATTCCCACTCGGGGAAATGAAATATTTAATATCTTCATTTCCCTTACTCTGGTAAACAGGCAAAGGTTCTGCCACTGAACACGCAATACGTTCAGAATTAAACAGAAAGTCTGGAACAAAAGTCTATTGACACTAGGCTCCCAGGTTCCCTCTGTCTACCCTGCTGCGGAAAATCGGGTACACTAGACTCCCAGGTTCGTCTGCCTATCTGCAACATGCCGGATACAGCGTGAAGTTTAAAAATAAAAAGAAATATCACTATCGGGAACTTGAACCCGTAATAACTTCCTACCACTTCCCAAATACTTCAATTGAGTTATCTCAGCGGGCTTCTCTTGAGAATAACTAATGTTTGTTGTAGTTTAGTAGAAGTCTAAGTTCTAGTCTTACACACAAGGGAAGATAAACGTTTGGTTAAAGCATATTATTGGTTCCGAATTTGTACAATTCAGAAGCAAAATGTTCACTTACATCTTCTCGTATAACTTGTATTATGTATGTATAGTAGGCAGGTAAAAACTAGTATAGACTGTTTTTAAAATTTTTAAAGTGTTATTTCACACTTAGGAAAGAAAAATACTCATTTAGAAAATGTATAAAAATTTTGAATGTAGCTGGATGAGAACGTATGGCTTAGTGGTCAGAGCGCCTGGTCGGTTTACAGGAGGCGCGGGTTCGAGTCCCAACACGTTCAAAAAAATGTATACGTTTTCTAAATAAGTATAATATACACTGTTTGTTTATTGTGAATCTGGCCCTTAGCCAGTCACGCGGGTGCCTGCGACAGGTTTCAATTCCCAGGATATTAAATATTTAATATCTTCATTTCCTAGTTGTAGTAACGAGGTAAAATCGCAGCGTTGAGTTTCGCAACTCAAAGCGCAATTCTTCCAGAATTCAGCGTTAAGAAAATAACGGAAGCCTCTTAATGGGAACGGATTGTCTTAAATCTATTCAGTTGCCCAATCTACTCAGATATGTGCGGAATACATCGTGGTATTAATTAAAGCCAAGGTGGTATTCATTTATTGAAATTATAATATCGTGGTAGGTTCGATTCCATTCGGGGATATAAATTATTTTCATTTCCTTGATCTGATAAAAAACAAACCACGGTATTATGTTCCGCCACTTTATGTGCAATGTCTCGAAAATTGAGCGGAGCATAAGGAAAGGAGTGTCTTAGCACTAGGTACCCTCTGCTGCTTTCCGAGAAAAAGCGTGAAGCTGCTTTTTTTATTACATAAATAAATATTTTTCATATTTGCTTAAAAATATATTAGACAAGACTAAACTTCATAATAATTAAAATTTTTTCATACATAAAACCTATCCCAGATTATAATTTCAAATAAACACTCATATATTTTTGTTAAATCTCTTTTTTACAAAATAAAGGCAAACCTAATAAAATTGTTGCATCGTTATTTATTTCTCGCTATTTTCGCTGAACTATATTTTCATTTAAGCTTGTTACGCTCTATTATGGCTTAATCAAAATCGTGGTTATCGATTCTTAATTAAGTTTTTTTGACCGAATATTATTAATGTCGTTTTAACATTTGAGAACACCGTGGCACAGTGGAATGTCTGTAAATGAAATGCGGCGTTGAGTTTCGTCATTTAATACACAATGTCTCGATAATTCTCTGGAAACTGTGTTGTATTGTGTTGTAACGCTCGGTTACCCTACCTGGCTGCCTACCCTACTTTGTGGGAAAAAGGGTGACTTGTTTTTTTTTTCTTAAGTCTGGTAAAGTCCAAAAGGAAACCCACCTTTATAACTCTATTTTATCCTTATGTTGTTAGTGTGTGTGTCGTGAGCAGGGGCATAGAGTGTGACTGTAAAACTGACTGGTTGTGGGTTCGATCCCCACTCGAGGAGATGAAATATTTACTTAAATTTATATTTCCATTTCTTCGCTCTGGTGTCGAGGACAAGCGCGGCGTTAAGTTCTACCACTTAACACGCAATGCCTCCAGAATTGGGCAGAAAGCGGGGAACGGAGTGTCTTAACACTAGGTTCCCTCTGCCTACCCTGCAGTGTGCGGGATACACCGTGAAGCTGATTTCATTTTATTTATTTATACTATGTATAGATTTGAACCAGAAACTGTTATGTAGAGCAGTATAGCTCTTATACTTTTACCAACCCTCATCCAATATTTCTATAGTAACATTGTCAGCGTTAAACGTTTCTTTTGAAATTTACCCCGTCGACTTATTTTCGGGGACTAATCTTTGTAAAGATGGTTGTGACCTTGGCAATTTTGAAAAGGCACCCTAAGCAATTGACGTAAACTTTTCATAAATTTTTACTGAACAACATTTTTTTGGGAACTCGCACGTTTTAGAGGTTAAAACGTTTTATCTATTAAAATAGTGTATGTTGGGTTTTGGAATTTAACGGAATTTAAAATATTTCTTCTTGATATATGAAATGATATTCCTAGATTATACCGAATCCGCAATTAATACAAAATTTATTTACTAATCTATATCTTTCTTTATCTTAGACTTTCGTAATCTATATCTATATATATAATAAAACTGTAAAAGGGTAAAATAAAAGGTAAAAGGGGTAAAATCATTGAATATAAACTAAAAAAACTTAATTTTAAAGAATGTAATTTTATCAGGCGTATTTCTGTCAAATAAAACATTACTGTTTTTAGTAACCATTTTAGTATAATTTTGCAGTCTGCCTGTATAACCGTCAAGACAGTTTATAATCATCAAGATGTTAAGCTTATGTGGATGTATCAAGCTGAAATTAATATCAAATATTGAATTCAAATATTGAAGTCCCTTGAAACGCAGAAAAAATAAACTTCTAAGTCAACGCAATCAGAAGATACGAGCGTTCATACTTTGTTTTTGTTATTTTGAATGAAATTCGCACCGCAATCAATCCTATAGGATATTTTTCTTTGACCTAAAATTATGAAATTTGATGACAAGTTAGAACTGACAATCCCTATAAAAAAATAAAAAATATTTTCCATAAATTGGTAATATTTATGTGTATCACAGAAAAAAAACTTTACAAACTTATATTTTTGATGCCCGTTGTGGCGCAGTAGCACAAGCATGCGACTACAAACGTGACCGGTTCTGGGTTCGATTCCTACTCGAGTAAATAAAATATTTAATATTTCCATTTCTTCACTCTGGTGGTGTGCATAGCGTGGCGTTGAGTTCCTCCACTCACACACAATGCCTCCAGAATTCAGCGGAAAATGGGAAATGGAATATCTAAAACGTAAAGCTACGCAAAAATTACATGTGATAAAATTCTTCTCCTTCAAAAGTTCTAAGTAAAAGTACATGATGGAAAATGTTTATCTCCATGTTTATTAGATATAAGAAAGTTTAATTTAACTATTAAGTAACAAAATTATCTATGGCATTGGTCTATAATTCTGTTTAGTCTATTGTTACTAAGTGTTCTTGCAAATGGCTGTACTAAATATCTCTAAGA
>DWQW01012067.1:0-11059 GCA_018249695.1 Heliconius erato demophoon | reverse complement strand
CTTCACACTAGTTTCCTTCCAACAGGGGCCGTCACTTACAAGCAAGTGCCCCCGATTGACACAATTCCACTGCTTTTATAGTTATTTTCCACCTAAATCTACCCTCTTTTACACGAGTACGCTAACATAAATAAATGTAGTAAATCTTTTTAGATGATAACAAGGTTAAGTAACTAATTTAAATGAGGGTTAACCAAAAATTGAGTGATTTTTTTAATTAAAACTCAAAACAAATAAATAATTAATTACGGTCTTTTAAAGAACTATAAAATAAGAAGACTATTAAATTTAGTAATAGTCAAAATTACAGATTGATACCAAGTTCGAAGGTAAGAAGCAAGGATGGGTTACGTTGAAAACTTAAGAAGTTTGTAGCCTGTGGTCAGCGTTTAATGATACTTATTTAGAAATAATGATTAAATTAATGTTATATATAACCACTATATATTTAATATTAATTGCGAAAATTAATATAATTGATTAAAAATAAAATTAGTTTGGATTTATATTGTTCAGCAAAATAAATTATATTAGCTACATACAATTTCATCAAAACGAATTCTACATTTCAGTTCAAAAAAAAATTCAATGTGACAGACGTTACTAAAATTATATAACACTAGACTCGCCTACTCACACATGTATGTATGCATATGAGAGAAACAAAATAAATTATAACAACCAGATTAGAACACAAAGGTAACGATATTATATTCAATTTCTTTAATTTTTACATTATAAGTTAGGAAAACGGATTCTCTGTAGCTTCACATAATAAACTTATAAATCCATAGGATTCTGAGAGGATAGGATCCATAGGTTATTAAGATTTTAAAGTTATGTGATGTATGTATAAAAGATCCCTATAATCTCTACTATATATAGGATATAAGATTCTTATTGTGTATCTTCTTATAGTATTTTGTATATAATACTTGCTTTAAACTCTTACTATTTCTATAAACCAAGTAAAATTTTAAATAATGTGTCGTTCTCGGTAAAATAAAAGAGAGATGTTCTCTCTTTTATTTTACCGATACCGAATTCTATGTTCGTTCGAGATTTTTATAGGTCTAAGTTTTGTTATATTTGCATGTTGGTGTACTTCCAGTTTGCACTAGACTATTAGGTTGATATTTAGTTCGGTGACTGATGGTAAAAAAAATAAAAAAATACCAAATCAAATTTAGAACTTTATATCCGAGTGAAAATAGAGCTCGGCATCCATATCGTTAAAATCACTAACAAAACACCCATAAATTGCATTTTAAATCATTTAAATACAGTAAACAATTGAAAAGAAAATGAGAAATAAACGTTATTATTATTATTATTATTAATACTAACGTTCTAAATATATATTGCTATTTCTAAGAAACTTGTGTTCCCAACATATGTCTTTCCTCGAAGCTATAAATACATCATATGTAAAACTGTCCCTCGCAATAGACGCAACGTATATAATAAAGACGTCGTTTCCACAATTATTTTCAGGCAGCGAGTCGTATTGCATAATGTATAACCTTTACACGATGACTTTATGCTGTAGTCTGTCCTTGCCGAACTAGGTCGACGATATCCCTGTTATATACACTCGTATATACACTGAAACTAAGTTCAGGGATTATTTTGGACTTTTTCAAATCAGAATTATTTGAGCAATCCATGATGAATACTTATTTAGAAATCTGGACCTGGTCGGTTTCCAGGATGCGCGGGTTCAAGTCCCGCTACGTTCAAATTTTTATACGTTTTCTAAATAAGTATTTTTCTTTCCTAAGTGTGGAATAACACTAAAATGTTTAAAAATCCATGATGAGTTCATGATAACTATTGTTGAACTTGCAAATTGCCTAGCACTATCTTTTTAACATTTTTTATTGTCTATAATCTATTTATACCTATCGAAAAAAAATTAAAGATGCATAGATAAAAAAAATTGGGACAAAAAATGATTGATCAGCACTTAATAATCATTAAATAAACATCAAAATACATTTATCAATTTACCCGAGATTAAATAAATAAATAAATAAGCCTACGTACTTAAGCAACTACTCCTAACATTTGCAGTACTCATTGACATACTTTAAAAAGTGAAAACCTTGTTTAAAATTTAGTTCAACCCTGTTATTGACTAATTATGTACAGGTTTTAATAAGCAGTCAAAGGCGGTTAGTATCGATTATTACAAAGGTCAAGTTAGGTTGCCGGCAGGTAGACTACTACTTGAATTTAACCTTTATATCATTTAGTAAGTGACGTGAAGTGACGTGGCGCTCTAATAACTCGTGTGTGATATATTTATTGTAGTTCATGCTGTATCCCGCAGATAGCAGGATAGGCAGAGAGAATTTAGTGTTAAGACACTCCGTTGCCCCCTATTCCCTAAATTCGTTGCGCATTGCGTGTTGAGGTCCGAACTCAACGCCGCGTTTGGCCTTGGCCAAGCACGAGGAAAAATCATAAAAAAATATTTTTTTCTAGTGGGAATCAGATCCAAAAACTTTTTATTTTCAATAACAATAGTTGTAAAAAGAGCAAAGCTTCGTTTTGATCGCTAGTGTTGCATATTTTACTTAATACGCACACAAACTTGTCTCAAAACGACACAAACTATAATACAAAAACACTCTCGTTCTGTGGTTTTGTATCACAATTTGTGTCTCGATCCTGGCGGTGTTCTCGGAACGATCGCTGCACTAACAGCTATTACGATTATTATCACCGCTTATTGGCGTCATAGCTTCACACTAGAATTATATGGCTTCGAATTATTTATTGGTAGTTCGCGATGAATTATTTATCCTATTCTATTAATACTGGTTCGCGAGTAACTGATAAAACTGGCGGTTCAACGAACTCGTGTTACGCTTTAATCACGACATGCGTTTGGCAAATCTACAAGAACAATCAATTTAAAATTTAATTTGCGAGGCCAATGTGTGTGTGTTTTTTTTGCGTTATTATTAGTTTATCTCTCACGGAATGTATATATGTATATGTATGTATTAATAATAACTAACCATGTCATATAATTTTGTTTCAAAGTTATTTTTTTTTATATTTTAAAAATATATTTTAGAGCATAAATATAAATTATATTAGCCATGAATAAAAACGACATCTCGAGATTGATTTCAGAGTTTAGAGCGGTTTATAAATTCAGATCTAAGGTATTGAATGTTAATATTTATAACCATAACAGAAAATTGAAAAACAAGCTTTCATTCTGAATTAATGTACCATCTAAATCAGCTTCACGCTGTATCCCGCACACGGCAGGCAGAGGGAACCTAGTGTAAGACACTCCGTGCCCCACTTTCTGCCGAATTCTGGAGGCATTGCGTGTTAAGTGGCAGAACTCGACGACAGCTTTGCCTCGACACCAGAGCGAAGAAATGGAAATATAAATTTAAGTAAATATTTCATCTCCTCGAGTGGGGATCGAACCCACAACCAGTCGGTTTTACAGTCACACTTTGTGCCGCTGCGCTACGACTGGCCTCTTTATTATTTTAAGTTTGGTTATTTTTTTTATATACAAACATTTTTAGGGCATAAATATAAATTATATTAGCTATGAATAAAAACGACATTTCGAATTTGATTTCAGAGTTGAGAGCGGTTTATAATCTCGGCCCTAAGATATTGAATGTTAAAATTTATAACCAAAACAGAAAATTGAGAAACAAGCTTTCATTCAAAATTAATGTAACATATACAAATACAAAAGACCAAATAATCACTCACGATTACGACTGTTGTCAACAGTTACACAATAAGGGCAAAGTTCTTTAAACCACTTAAAGTTCAGTTAAACATGGTGATGACGTGCGCCTCAACACTGTATAAATGAGTCACGCGTCTGCCTCTGACGTATCGTCAGTTCGTATGTTTAAGCGAGTGTGACCTGGATTGTTAGCGGGTTAACGACTGGCCCTGACTCCCCAAGTCTCCTGGGAAAAGCTGTGAGCACGATTCTCCAAGTTGTTATACCACAAGCCGACAGAAACCTGAACTACATTATATTAGGTTATATTATTATTGATTTTGCGTTTTGCGATTGCGATTTGCGTTAAGCATACGTAAAAATGTTCATTTAATGAAATTAGACAAAATACGATGTTTAATTTCGATTTCCAGCAAGCAGATAAGCCTCTAGGTAAGCAGGAATCAAAATTTAAATATGATCTTTTTATATTATTGAGGCCGGTCGTGGCGCAGAGGCAAGTGTGACTGTAAACGCGACTGGTTGTGGGTTCGATCCCCACTCGAGGAATGAAATATCTATTTACATATATATTTCCATTCCTTCGCTCTGGTGTCGAGGCAAAGCGCGGCGTTGAGTTCTGCCACTCAACACGCAATACCTCCAGAATTCGGCAGAAAGCGGGGAACGGAGTGTCTTAACACTAGGTTCCCTCTGCCTATTCTGCTGTGTGCGGGATACAGCGTGAAGCTGATTTTTTTTTATCTTTTATATTACTGACCCCACAATATGCAGGAATTTGAAATATAGTATACCAATATATATAGTATACCATAATGTATAACAATAAATATTACATATTTCTTTTAAAATGTATTCACAAAATTACAAATACGCGATGCCCATATTTAAGTGTGATTTTGACAACAAGGAACCTTTGATACCACTACTTCCTTGAACATTTTTGATTGCGCATACAAATCTGTATGTGGAGCACGCACGGCTTCTTAATGCACCGACGACAGCCGTAGTAAATAAATTAGGGAGGAAACAACAAGAGGCCACGGGCGTACAGTGATGTCACACGAGTACTAAACGACAAACAAAACACAAGTGCACCGAACTCTGAACGTCACTAGACTTGCGCAACGACCGGTGGGTAACAACAAATCATAATTGAAGCTACGGAGGCGAAACATGAGAATCTATTATAACTACATTAGGGGCGTCGCATGTACGGCGTGTAAGGCCGTGTGCACACTGGTAGAACAAAATCAAGCAACCAACCAACCAAGTTAAATCGTCAGGAATTTGTTTAATGTTAAAAAAATCGTGTGTTTTGTTTGTGTCGTTTAAACAATGGGTAGTCGACAAAAGGCCGTCCAAGTTTCACGGCTGCGACGGAGGGAAACAATGCAGCGTTTCTGTGCGGCCGAGTGACTCATTCCACCCGCTTGGGTTGGCGCTTATTAAATAGAAACTCAATATGGTGTTCGAATAAGTTCAACTAAAACGTTCGGTGTGTCGAGTGACGTTAGAAGAATCTTAGAAATTTGATTCGGCGGTTTTTTGGAAGTCACGCTGGCGGGGCAAGCGGGACGCACGCCCAATAACACGCGGAAGTCTGTCATCAATCAGCGACTAGATAAAGGAGATGTCGAACCCCCCGTGACGCGTGCCGGAAGCCGCCGATTCAGCTAACGTGTCAAGGATTTTATGTTACAACATGTCCATTGTAAAAGTTTCAACGCAAATATGGTATAACGTTACTAGTCATGTCAAAATCGTTGAGAGAAAGTTCCTTGATCAGGTCGCTGAACAGTACTTCATATGTATTAATTACTATTTCACGCTTAAAAGCCGTGACTATTTGTTTCTGCATTAATTACATTTAATACTTAATTTATTAGACAAACACACGTTACGTTTACTGACTGAACATTATGCATGTGGGTTCGAATCCTCCTCGCAGTAATGTTAATATTTCATAATTATTATCCTAAATTGTTATCCTAGCCCGGTGCAGCGACTGGTTTCCTGTATTACATCAGCAATCAACATTTGGAAAGGAAGTAGAAACCGAGACAACATTGACAACCGAACGTTGTCTACTCCACGAAAGATATCTCATAAGCGTGTAAAGATAAAAAAATATATATACATACAAAACATTGCAGAAACCAAAAAAATAGTAATGTCATTACTTCAATCATTAGCATTGAGCAATATTGTTGATAGTATTGAGAACAGAAACCTCCGTATAAGGACCAGTCAGTTAGTCATTATTAATTAGCTGATTCATACTTCGAAGGCTACACCTACGTCCAGACGTGTCCATCAATTAAAACTGAGAGCTTCCGTAGAATAACAAACGATATTGCACTGTTTTAACTTGTAATTAAAGGTCGACATGATGCAGTATATCTTCTCTCTAGTTATTTATGGAGTAACGGGAGTGTAAATCGCTATAATGATAAATCACTTTGTTCTATTTCAACATATTTTGAGACACTGAGACTGGATATCGGTTGTTAGAGTGACAGTTGTGCTAAAATCAAGACAAATATACGCAACATAAATATTAATTTACGTATGTCCCATTTCGAAGGGGAAGGCAAGATTCGAGGCAAAGCGCGGCGTTGAGTTCTACCACTCAACACGCAATGCCTCCAGAATTCGGCAGAAAGTGGGGAACGGAGTGTCTTAACACTTGATTCCCTCTGCCTACCCTGCTGTGTGCGGGATACATTTTGAAGCTGAAAAATAATAAAGGCAAGATTGCTTTAGGTGGCGCCGCATATGCTTAAAAATGTTTTTACTTACACACACAATAGATATGAATTTATTATGTATTGTTATATTATTCTAACATGACCGTGATACGAATACTGGTACATTGTTGCCATTTCAATGAGTGTTGTGATTCAGTGTTTATGATCACAATATGTCACGACAAAAAATTTAAAACGAGTGAGCTGATAAGATGTTAGAACGACTAAAATAATAATATTGTTTATCTGTATTGCTCTGAAAAGATAAACACAACAAGTTTACTACTGACATATTATTCTATAAACATCAATTTGATAAATGCTTGAGGACCGACCTAAGACATTCAGTACATGTTAGCTAAAGTTATATTTCGGCTGAGTTTCTCATACTCTTTTAATATACATTTACGCTTTACATAAATTTCTTTGTGAAAATGAGGTCAGGTTCAACATTGAGAAAAAAAATTAAAAGATTTTAGAGGCAAAAGCGAATTCGTATGCTCATTCACACCGTCACAAAAAATTGGGATCTAAAACAAAACTACTTACAGATTGAGCACAATTAGCGCTTTCCATTGTATTGACCGATTCGAGGATAAAAAAAAACCGAAATGGAGAGAATGGTGCGAATAAAGTTAGCAGCTATTTACAAATATTATTAGGCGAGAACTTCTCATCAGCTTCACGCTGTATCCCGCACACAGCAGGGTAGGCAGAGGGAACCTAGTGTTAAGGCACTCCGTTCCTCTCTTTCCGCCGAGTTCTGGAGACATTGCTTGTTGAGTAGCGGAACTCAGAGCCGCACTTTGCCTCGACATCAGGGCGAAGAAATGAAAATATAAATGTAAATAAATATTTCACTTCTTAGAGTGGGGATCGAACCCACAACCAGTCGATTACAGTCACACTTTGTGCCGCTGCGCCACGACTGGCCTTTTTTTAAAAAAAAAAAACTTTTCATCGGACCGGAACGGACTAAGCCGAGTATTTGGTATGGGTAAGCGATTGATGTACTAACAATTTTCTTAGCGCACAACGTTGCAAGTAACGTAATTGTTTTCGTTCATACAATATGAACATATGATATGACCTAATAAACACTTGAGCATATAAAACACGGCGGCTGTATATTTAATGTTTTTTTTAGTTCAGCAGAAGGAATCGGAGAACCAACTAGGTTCACTCCGGCACTCCGATAAGACACTCCGTTCCTATTAAACATTTCCGTACCCGTTGTGGCCCTGGCCTCTTTTTATATCTTTATAATAAAAATTCTCTAATTATATTCCTATATTATATTGAACCGATAACATTATAATTATTATGGTGATAAAGAATTCTTATAAGTATTTACAATCGACGTCTCGTTTGTTACACATACATACAGTCAATTTCTCGATATCAAGTATCAAAACAATTCATAAAATTTTATTTATAATACAATGTTGTGGAAATATCAAAATATTATGGCTAACCGCACGTAAAACGCATTACATTTCGGGTCTAAGTAATTTATTAACACATATTAGTTAATATTTCTCCGCTCTGATGTAGTGGCGTTAAGTTTCGACACTCAACACAGAATGCCTTCCGAATTGGCCGCGACAATCGGGAACGGAGTGTCCTAACACTAGGTTCCCATTGCCTGCTACGTAAGGCATACAGCATGAAGCTAATTTTAAAAATGAATATTCTGTACGTATCATTTAAACTAATTATCCACGTATCAAAGTTTAATTAATATCGTAGTAGAAGCACTTCTAACACCGTGTTGCTATATTAATTTACAATATACGCTTTAGTACAAGTGTTTAATTAGTAATTTATATTTAGTTTAACACCTTTTGTTACTGTGTGCATTATATATCGCGTTAGTGATAATTATCTAAAAAAATATTCTCAACACAGTTTAATGTACAGTATGTATAATAAACAATATTTTATAGAATCAATAAAACAAAAAATGTATTAGTATTTATGTGTATTGTTAGAGGCCAGTCGTTGCGGGGGTACAAGTGTGGGACTGTAAGCCCGACTGGTTGTGGGTTCGATCCCCACTCGAAAAAATGATCCATTTATTTAGATTTATATTTTCATTTCTTCGTTCTGAGTTTCACTCAACACGCAATGCCTCCAGAATTCAACGCGAAATAGGGAACGGAGTGTCTTAACACGAGGTTTTTTTTGTCTTTGCCTGTGTACAGGAAACAGCGTGAAGCTGATTTTATTATACAATTTTAACTCGTAGTGCACTCGTTTGGACGTTTATGGTGCAGTCACTGACTGATAAGAGTCAATTAAAGAGGGCAGCCCTAAATCGATGATTCACTTCCTATTTGGTATCATAGTACCTACTAAAAAGCAATTGATTAGATATATGATAACTATATCTTATACTTGAACGTTATTTATTATATTTATTTACTTTAAGTAAGACAGTAGGTACCTGAGGAAATAAAATGTTTATTGTATAATTTCAGAACGTAGTTTTTTAATATCCCGCATGCAGTATATCAGGGTAGGCAGGGGCCTAGTGTTAGGACACTCCGCTCCTCAATTTACGCAGAATTCTGAAGGCATTGTGTAGCCGAACTCAATGCCGCGCTTTCCCTTAAAACAAGAGTGAAGAAATGAAAATATTAAATATATCATTTGCTCGAATGGAAATCGAACTCACACACTGTCGCTTGCGCCGATGCGCTACGACGAGAACGTAACATTTTTTTGAATTCGTAATAAAATATATAATGTGTTTCTAAACTATATACACACACTTTCTTAACGACGATCGATATAAAAATACACAGACATATGTAAAATATTGTGTACCTACTCATAATTATTATCTGTGGGCACAGACTAACGGCCGGTTTCTGAATTGAGAAAAGTACAAAATCTCAACTGAGAAATCTCAAGTGGTTGAGTACGCACATAAGTTTTTTGCGTTTCACACTTCAAAACGTACTTTCGTCAAACTGTAATCAACTGATCATTTGCTCAAATACCTTTGAGCACGACTGTTACGTTCCCATACACGTATAAAAACCGATACTTATCGGCAATCTGTGAAATTGTGTATTAGTTTTAAGTGTAAAACAAAATTAACATTCCTAAATGTGTGACGTATTCGTATAATTAATATTTCATGTAGTAGTGCTATTTAAAACTAATAATTTCAAATAATTAAATATTCATAATTGTTCATTGTCAAGTCATTGATTGTGTTTCACATGTTTAAATAAAACGGACTATTAGTGTCAACTGGAAAATAAATATAAACAACGGAGTGAGTTTATTTCTAATATATAAGCTCTGAAATGGATAAAAAACAAAAAACTAAGCGGTCACCTAACTACACTTTAGAAGAAAAAAATAATCTGCTTTCAATAGTATCAAAGTAAGTGTGTTCAATAACATTGCTACACTGTTCTCAATATATATGGCATTATTGTTGTAATATTAGTTCTACTTTTTATTATTACGCTTCAGATACCAAAACGTTATAGATTGTAAGAGGACAGGAGCATATTTTGTGCAACAAAAAAAATCCTGATCCTGGAAATCCGTTGTTATGGAATACAACAGCATATGTACGACTGGGAACAGACGAGAAGACAGGCTAAAACATTTTTATAATAATATTAAGCATCGCGCAAGAAAAGATTCTGCCTTCAAAAATGAAATTCGAAAATATTTGTAATTAATAAAAGAAACCATAAAAATACCATAACTAATATTATATAAATGCTTAGAAAAAAAGATACTCGGAGCAACTGTCTCTTCAAACGAAAAATGAAGACTTTTTCACACAACCATCAACGAGTAGCCAAGACGAGCAAACTGTGGTTGTCGAAGAAGCAAATAATGAAAGTGTATGTATTTTGAGTCACACCTTTAAAATTATTAAATAATTCATATATATTTATATATTTTTTATGAGGCCGGTCGTGTCGGTTGATCCCCACTCAAGGAAATGAAATATGGCCAGTTCAAATCCTATTTTTATGTTTTTCAAATAAACAATAATACAAACTTAAAATTTATGTTAAAATTGTTTTCAACTCCCTCAATATTTTTTCAGAAAAATATTAAGAAAACCGGTCGTGGATCTTTTACACCTACTATAACGGAGAGTGAATATCAAATACTTTCAGTTTTGGACAATCAAATCCATCCCAATGTAAACCCATATGATGAAGCAGCTGAATATTTTGGTAGGCCTAGATCTTAAATTTTATAACAGACAATAATATATTCATATAATTATTAAAATTAAAATTTTCAGGAGAAAATGTTGAAGAAAATTTCAAAAAAGAGCCAGAACACAAATCCAATCCATATATAGGAAAAAGAAACAAAAAATAAGAAGAATTACATTATCAAAAATGCATTCAGCAGAAATGCTAAAAAGAATTTATTTAAAAAAAAAAATAGAGTTGGCCAAAAAAAAAACTGAAATGCAAAGGTTTAGATATGAGAAAAAGAAGTATGACATAGAAATTGAAATATTAAAGATTCAACGAGAAAAGGCAAAAAATAATTAGGACTATCATCATACTTATAAATGTTTAATTTT
>DWQW01012066.1:0-11060 GCA_018249695.1 Heliconius erato demophoon | reverse complement strand
AGCGCGGCGTTGAGTTCTGCCACTCAACACGCAATGCCTCCAGAATTCGGCAGAAAGTGGGGAACGGAGTGTCTTAACACTAGGGTTCCCTCTGCCTACCCTGCTGTGTGCGGGATACAGCGTGAAGGTAATTTCATTTAATTTTTTTTTTTAAATGAAACATTTCCTTTCACTACTTTCCGTCGAACTCTGGTGTCATTAAGTGTTGAGTGGCAGATCTCAACATAGATATCACAGCGAAAAAATGTAAATATTAAATATTTCATGAGGCCAGTCGTGGCGCAGTGGCACAAAGTGTGACTGTAAAACCGACTGGTAGTGGGTTCGATCCCCACTCGAGGAGATAAAATATTTACTTAAATTTATATTTCCATTTCTTCGCTCTGGTGTCGAGGACAAGCGCGGCATTAAGTTTTGCCACTCAACACGCAATGCCTCCAGAATTCGGCAGAAAGTGGGGGACGGAGTGTTAACACTAGGTTCCCTCTGCCTACCCTGCAGTGTGCGGGATACAGCGTGAAGCTGATTTATTTTTTTATTTAAATATTTCATTTCCTCGACTGGGAATCGAATCTACAACATGTCGCATTTAGAACCGCACGCTTGTGCCCTTGCCTTGTGCCAAAGCATTAATAAGCAGCGTAAATTTCAGCATTTCCCCTAATGCAGATTGAACTCACAACGATCGAATCTGTTTTTAAGGCCGCGCTCAAAAGTTCTAAATTTGCATAAATATTTTAATACTTACAATAAATATAATGGTCCCACATAAAGCACCAGTAGTCAAAGGATAACGACAAAAAAAGTTTTCGGGTGTAATTTTTTTTATCATATTCATGATTTTAACTAATATTTTATTATTGAATATTGTTTAGAAATGAGCGTTGGCTAGACTTTCAAAGCCATCTAGAATTTTATAATTTATTTCAATTTCCGAGGCCTTCGTGGTTCAGTTCACAGTGTTTGACTTTAAGCGCGACGGTTCTAGTTCTATCCCTATTCAAATAAAATCATAAATCAGGTTCACGCTGTATGCGGATACAGTGTGAACCTGATTTATGATTTATAACACAGCAGGGTAAGCAGAACTTAGTGCTAAGACACTTCTCCACATTCCGCCGAATTCTAGAGGCATTACGTGTTGAGTGGCGTAACTCAACGACACCCTTTGCCTCGACACCAGAGGGAAGAAATTAATAATAATACATTTAATTTTAAATATAATTGTTAACCCCTCTTAATTATCAATTTAATAAACCCCTAATTAATATTAATTAACGTCTATGGATAGCAAATGTGGTAATTAAATCAAATTTGACTTGCAAATGTATAGCATGTTACATTTCAATAAATATGATTTTCTGTGAATCTAATATTCATTCGATATTTATTTAACCAACTGTATATTTTTTTTTAGCTTCACACTGTGTCTCGCTATATCAGAGTAGGAAGAGGAAGCCTAGTGTGAAGACACTCCGCTTGGGAAGAAAATATATATTTTAATTATATATTTTTTATTTCTCGAATAAGAATCAAACCCACTACCTGCCGCGTTAACAGTCACACGCTTGTGCCACGACTGGCCTCTAAAGTTATATATAGCCAATACGTATAGCCTTTCTCGATAAATGAAGTATCGAAGGAACGATTTTATTTAATAACAGAATGTAAAAGAAAGTATCTGTAGTAGAAAGAAAGGGTTCAATATATAAATATTCATTTGCTATGTACACTCCTTCCCATTTCATTACCTCTCTCCTCTACCCAAAGGTAGCCTTGAAGAGATCGCTCATTTAGCGATAAGGCCACCTTTTGTACTGATTTATATGTTAATAATCAGCTTCACACTGTATCCCGCATACAGCAGGTTAGGCAGAGGGAACCTAGTATTTAGAACAGACACTCCGTGCCCCACTTTCTGCCGAATTCTAGAGGCATTGCGTGTTGAGTGGCAGAACTAAAGAGTATTTTACTTTACTTTACTTCCCACTTCCCCACTGAATTCTGGAGGCTGCATAAAGCTATAGTATGAAGGATTTGCCTCTCTCGTCCCCGTAGATATTCCGAAAAATAATTTCTTGGTGCGTCCCCTACTCACCTACATGCCATGTTAGTCCAGTTACCAAGTCCAGTAGTTTCATTTATGCTTTGGTCTCTTGTTTCGGAAGAGCATCTAGATTTTTAAGAAATAACAAAATAGCCAAAATCATATATTCCACGAATCAGGCACATACAAGCACACAACACCAGCTGTATTTTTTTCATAAGTATTAAAAATGCAATAATTTCGTTTATTCAAACATATTTTGTATGTATAAAATTATCATATTTAATTTAATGCTATATTAAACAATTGTATTTTCTCTTGCTTATTAAACATAGATGTAAAAATAACATTTATCATTTGGAATTTTCCTCCCAGCTTCATATTAACCGTTGTTCGTGTTATAATAACAAAGTATGATAATTTACATTCCACTCATATTATATAAATACTATGATAATATAATGAGCTCATGACTTTCATATATATATTTATAGCTTTACCTAGCAGTATGAACACCTCTCTGCACACAACCTAGTGTTAAAGTACTAAATTCCCTACTCTCCACCCAATTTGAGTTATCAGAGTGACGAATTGAAAATAATTAATTCCACCCAATGGGAATAAAATCCACAACCGCCGCGGCACGCTTAGGCGCCGTGCCACTGCGCCACAACGGCCTGAACATATACTTAATAAAATAAAGCACATTAACTAAAGTGCGGCACAATATTGAAACGTGCTTTATATTTTTTTTTAAAGGTCCAACCTCGCCAAACTCTGCAATTTGATTTAACATGAAAATAATTGTATCACATCAAATTAGAGGTTCAATAAATGTAAACGTGAAAGATTTCTCGAGACACTTGAAAAATATTTGAACATCATTATCGTAATACGTCAACATAGAAGCTCATCAGTTAACCAGTACGTTGTCGGTGGTAAACTGGCATAACCCATTTATAAATAAAATTACGGGAATCATTCCTTAATCACTTCACCTCATTTGCTTTGCTCACAGCACTATAATGAAAAAAAAATTAAAAGACAACGATTTTGTGTTACAACACTCTTTTTTTCATGCACGGTTTTATTAATTGAGGTTAGCGCGGCGCAGTTTGCAGCGTCGCTTTTAGCACTGTATACGCGACGGGAATGATATATTTAATATTTTCCTTTCTTTGCTCTGGCAACATGATAAAGCACGGCGTTGAGTTCCTCCACCTAACACAAAATATTTGAAAAAAAATGGCAGAAGGTGGAAAACGAAGCGTCTTAACTGAGTTTTCTATGCCTACCCTGCCATATGGAGGATGCCGCACTGTGAAGCTAAAAAAAATAATCATATGTTAACTTATAAAACATTCTTACATAAGACATTTATTTATGCAAACGTGTGAGTATATTAAAACCTAAACTCTTTCGTTCGTTTCATTTCATTCATTCGTTCTCTAAACTTAACATTACAATTACATCAAAACTTAAACTATGTTATTTTCATGGCAATTTAAAAGTAAATATTATTATTATTTATAATTTCTAAAATATTATAAAACTTATCACATTTTTTATACCAACAACTAGAACGCCCTCATGAAATTTTAAAAACCTTTTGAACATAACTTACACCATGTTTGTTCGTAAAGACATACACTACTACTATATTATAGTGTCAAAATATTTAGTGTAACCCTCTGCGGCTTGTTTAAAGACCTCTTTTTGTTGGTTCATTCTATTATAACAAATTTAATTATACGGAAAAGTTAACCCATTTCATTTATAATGATTTCCTCTTAAATATTAATTATAAATTTCAATTTATAGTGTCCTTGTTTTATAACAAGTTTGCAAAGCAAATAGAAAAGCGGTGACTTTTTCGTCGCCACTAGCATCTATAGTAGTGCTTCTAGCCGTATATCTTGTTAGGCGACAAAAATATCAGTCATCAATTTTTTATCTATTCAGAATAATGATTTTATATGCAATATATACTTTGATTATATTAAAAGAAAAAATAAATTAAAAATATAAAAAAACGCAATAAAAAAATACACTCTTCCAACGGTGGAACAATAATAAAATAATGATTATAATTATTAATTAAAAATAATTAATGACAGGAAAAAATTATTGCAATAATGATTATTATAAATGAAACATTAAAAGCTCGAACGCTTTTCTCTTGTGATAAAGCAGCTGAGTATGAAGCTGTGTACGAACATGATCCATTATGGAGACAGAATGTAGCTGGATGTTTTATTCTACACCTGTTACAAGATATGTTTAAGTTCAAGTAAGTGTTTAGTTATATGGTTATGATCTATTTATTATACCTCCATTTAATCCATAAAAGTGGTGTCTCCTTCTTTTAACTCTCCCTTCTCCCTTTTTCCTGTTCTCCACATCTGACTATCCTTCCCCGTTTTCTATCTATCCTATTCCTCTCCCCTCAATTTTTCCCCACAAGTGGATTTTGGAGATCAGATGGTTGCTAGTTGCTCCATATAAAAATCGCCATCCGCCACTATGATGGATGAGCAGAGACTGAGACTGCATATTAGAGCTTCACTGCTATACGACGCGCAGTCACATTGCCCTACACCTGGATAAGCGGATACGGCTAAAGCCGCTAATACTCAGAGAGAACTTGCAGATGTAATCATGCAATGTCAGATCCAGTGTGCTTTCCTCCAGGAAACTCGGTGGAAGTGCAATAAGTTCCGTTATGTCAACTCCAGGGGAAAACAGTGTGGCAGTAGTGCTGTCTTGAGAGCTTGAGAGAGTGCTTGTCTCAGATTGGGATTTTTGAAGATCATCGCTACCAAAGCTTGATGCGAGTAAAGGTGCTGATTGGCGGTGTTACCACAAACTTCATCATTGCCTATGCCTATGCTCAGGAGGGCTCTAGCGCGTTCGAAAAGGAGTCATTCTGGGAGCAGTATGAAGAGGTTCTACTTGCTATACCGTCCACCGAAGTGGTCTTAGTTGGGGGGACTTGAGTGATGACGTCGTTAAAGTTACTGAGCCGTATGGACGGATGTTTTGGTAAAGCCAGTTAATACTATAGTTTCGTCTAAGCTTAGTGAGAAATTGGGAGATACTACGGATAAACTTAACCGAAGTTCATCCTCGAGACCTCTCGTTTTAAATTTGGTGAACGACAAAAGAGCCAAATTTACCCGACATGTGTGGAATAACACTTTGCAAATGTTTATTATTTTTTTAAATGATTAATGCTCAATATTAAACACTACAAAATATTGCTGACGTGGCAGTGTCAGTCCAGGATCTTGCAAAATACATTCACAGGGTTCGGATATAACAGATCACAAGATCAGCAGCGACATACGGCAGTGAATGCTGTCCAGAATTATTTCGACACACTCAGGTGTTTGACACGACGGAAATGAAGTTGCTGAAATGTTGCTGAAAAAATTGTATAATAATGTAAAATTTAATAAATATTAACATTCTTAAGACTTACCACCATCATGGTTTACAATCATTGTTTTCTTATATTAACTTTTGATTAATTTCGACCTTGTTTCAGTATCACATATCTTCTACCCGAAAATTATACCAACGTAGCTAAATATGAACACTTGGACGCCACTCGTCCTCATAGCGACGATTCTACGGATATTTATGTAAGAGCAATGAATTTGGAAGAAAAGTACTTAGATATAGCCTATCCTATACAACCTGTTTTTATGTGGAGGTATCTTTATTTATTTATTTTTAGTTTTTTAATTCTACCGAACTGCGCTCTCGCACGAAAATCGGAACGGAATGGAAAGGGCCTGAATCCGATACTTCTACAGTTCTTTCCTTCCTATGGGATTCTAAACTCTAAAAGGAAAATTGGCAGACCAAAAGATCAAAACGGAGAGACGAGCCGGTCCGTACAGACCTGACTAGTATTCAATAGCACAAAATAGCAAAGAGTAGAAGAAATGAGATCTAACATAAAAATAATTTTTAATGACATTTTGTAATAGTTGTAACACGGAACACCCTTTTGCTAGAACTATTCATCACAGTGTATTCAGTAATGATATAGCAAAATTAGTGTCAATTAGACACTTTCAGGTCAATTTTCGGGACATTGTATACTGAATCGCAGAACTCAAATCACACTTTATGTTGTTACTAGAGCGAGGAAATACAAATAATTATTTTCCTAGTGGAATTGCACCCAAAACTCACAGCGTTTATTTGTGTGTCAGACACGCTGCGCTTCAATGGTCCTTATTCAAAATAGCTATATTATAATTTGATACTTTAACTTTTACTTGGAACATTTTCAGATTTGGCTTCATCTTTCGACAACGATACAACGGTTTGCTCAAAGCATTTTACACTAAGCCATTCGCTTTACCTGTTTGGTGTTGTATACTTTGCATTATATTTTTGAGTGCGGTTATTTTTTATATATTGAGCGCTTGGGACAAAAGATTGAACGGAACACATGAGTGTAATTTTGCACTCGAACTGCTATTAGCGTTTTCAGCTTTTTGCCAACATAGTAAGTTTTTTATTTTCAGCTGCAGGCTGTATCCCGCACGCAGAGGGAGCTTAGTGCTAAGACACTCTGCTCTATAATTTCTCTCTCTCTCGCCGATTTTTTGAGGTTTTACCTTATTATAAATAAACTATTAGTACAGTGAGGCCAGTCGTGGTGCAAGGGCACAAAGTGTGACTGGTTGTGGGTTCGATCCCCACTCGAGGAGATGAAATATTTATTTAAATTTATATTTTTCTATTTCTTCGCTCTGGTGTCGACGACAAGCGCGACGTTGAGATCTGCCACTCAACACGCAATGCCTCCAGAATTCGGCAGAAAGTGGGGAACGGAGTGTCTTAACACTAGGTTCCCTCTGCCTACTCTGCAGTGTGCGTGAAGCTGATTTTATTTTTTATTATTACAGTTCTGCCACTTCAAGCGTTATCTCTTTCACGGCGGACCGCCTACTTATCTTTCATTATAACAGCTTATGTTGCACATTGCTTCTACACCTCGAACCTGCTCTCTCATCTGGTACACGATAAAAACGTCGCTATGGATTTGAAGGCTTTGGCAGAGAGCGATTACAAAGTTGCTTTATTAAAAGATATGAATATCATTACAGATAGAAAGGTATGGCCCAAATATATGGTTTTTTTACTGATTATTTAAATTGATTTTGTATGGGAATTGATTTCAAATAGCTGCTATTAAAATAACTAAAGCCATTGTGGCGCAGGGGCACTAACGTGTGACTGTAAACGATACGATTTTAATTTCTATTCCCACTCGGAACTATGAATTATTTGAATATCTTCGTTGGTGACGAGGCAAAACGTTGGTTTGAGTCCCGCTATTCAACACACGACGTCTTAAACATTGGCTGCGAAGTCATAAAAGGAGTGTCTTAACACTAGGTTTCCTTTATCTATCCTGCTTTGATGATGATGAAGCAGCTGTGAAGCTGTAATATGTAAATGAAAATCAGTTCAATTTTAAAATAAATGTATAGAATTCAATTTAGTTTTATTAGAATGGTAGAAAATATGTATATCGTGTAACACGCGATACGCTTTTTCAATCTTCTAAAATTGTGACTCCAATAGAAACAAATAAACTTTTGCAATAGAATAAATTGTTAATATTGTAAAGGCGACATTCATGCTTTAAATCAGTCAGCTAAACAGTTAATGCGAAAGAAGAATCATATTTTCGAAATTATCGTTATCGTCACGAAAAATCGACATCAAACGACATGTGTTTTTTAATTATATACAAACATTTTTTTATTATATTTAAATAAAGTTTATTTAAGTAGATAATGCGTTGTAATAAATCTTTCAAAGTATTAAAATATTTCTTTTTTATACTATTATACCTTTGTATCCTGCACCTGGGTAAGTAAAGGGAACCTGGAGAATCAATATAAAGACTGTTCTGTTAAAGACCTTCCGCCCAATTCTCGTAGCATTGCGTGTTGAGTTGTGTTTGTCTTACCAGAGTGGGAAACAACACACATTTCATTGCTACGAGTGGAAATCAAACTTACAACCATAACGACTTTGTTAACATAATCATATGTTGCACGTATGGGGGAAAGGAATATTCCTAAATAAAATAGAAATATTATTCTTGTATAAATAAAAAATATAAATTCCGTTTTTTGTCTTCGCTATTATAACATTATACAATTAAAAAAAAATATAGATATAAATTAGATTAATTTAAAAAATGTACAGGTAACATCTCAAAATTACGCATTGCATCCTAAATAATTCAAAGTTCAATAAGTCATTATTCCAGTTTTAACTTTTTTTTAACGTAAATTTGTATTTTACAGAAATACGAATCGGCAATGGATAAAAATTTAAGTATTGTTTGGAAAAAAATACTAGAGATCTCCATAATGGACGTCCCAACCGCCCTGACAGCCGTAATGTATTCTAAAACGGCGCTACTCACTGATTATATTATATTATATCCTATTTTGAAAAGACGTAAGAATATTTGATACTTTTTTAAAACTTAGGACGTTGTTTTTCCTAAGCCAAATAAGCTATATTTTAAAATAATATAGCATTCATTTCGTTTACCTGGCCTTGTCAGATGGATTGACGAGTTCACCATTGACCATACACTGTATCTAAAAAGGACTGTAATAACAGTAACTAAAAGAAAAACATTGTGATTTTTTTTTAATTTTAATTCTTACTTACACTACATACTTATGGTCCCTACCTTTTGTTATTTTTACTTTTCTTTTAATATTTTTTTTCTTTACATATTACCTAGAACTAGACTTATGTTATTACATATATATATTTCTATATTTATACAATATCTCCTTAAGACAGTCCAGTTATTCATTTCAGTTGTCACTTACTAACTTAACTATGACACTATAATATAGATCTACATGCATAAAAAAAATAAACATTCATTATAAATATATTTAATTTAATTGATTACAATAAGATAAAAAGAAATTTTATACCATACAAATATTTCTTATAATTAGAGAAATTGGGACGTGGATGGCATTACCGCCATGATGGAGAACATGACCGCTTCGTTTCTATCTTTTATGGCCATCTTTAAAATATACTCCATAATGCCTTTTGTCACCGCTTCTGTTGCCTTCCTAATAAGCCTTTTTAGTGATTTATCCCTATCTTCTTCACGAATAGAAAATATATGTATCTTAATTAATTATTTGTATATTTTTTAAGCTTCACGCTGTATCCCGCAGCTGGGTAGGTAGAGAGAGGTAGATTAATGTTAAGACACTCAGCTCCCGACTTTCCGCCGAATTCTAGACTTTGCGTATTAAGTGGCGAAATTCAATTCCGCGCTATGCCTTAGCAACAGATCTAAGAAATGAAAATATAAACTATTTTATTTCTTCGAATGGAAATCGAACCCACTACCTATCACGTTGACAGTCACACGCTTGTCCCCCTGCTCCACGACTGACCTTCTATTATTATTATTTATAGATAGAATATCAATCTAGTTAAAAAGTTAACTGCATCAACTTTGAATTTTCTTTAAGTCACAAACAAAGGGCTGTTCTAATATGTAGAGTGCTTCGCAAATTTTGCTATATTAAATTGAATTGAATTGAATATGTTTATTAACTAAGTTTGATTTACACAAAGAAATAGCTGACATAGAAATTTGATTCAAAGTTGTCGTAAACAACAACGTGCGCTGAGTTGTGCCAATTATCTTAATTTACAGTTCCTAAACTGTAACATTCAAGGAATATAGCTTTTCCTCTGTATATATCATTTGATTCTTATATCCACATATATAATGTATATCGCTCACTTGATGCAATAATGAAGTAATTGCATTTTTCTAAAAATCATGTTAAATATATTCTGTCCCAGGCCCGTCTGACGTAGGGGCACAAAATGTTACTGTAAGCGCAACTGGTTGTGGGTTCGATCCCCACTCGAGGCAATTAAATATTTATTAAAATATATATTTCCATTTCTTCGTTCTGGTGTCGAGGCAAAGTCAAGCGTTGAGTTCCGCCACTCAACACGAAATGGCTCCAGAATTTGGCGAAAAGTGGGGAACGGAGTATCTAAGTTCCCGCTGCCGATCCTGCTGTATGCAGTACACAGCGTGAAGCAGATTTTTTTAAATATTAATTATATACGGAAAGTAATATTTCAAAAGGTGCAAATGGATAATTGTTACGCCAAATAAGATATACGAGAATAATATAATTTAGTAGTTATAGCAATCATTGAAGTAGTATATAATATGATAGAAAAAAAAACATGCGAAATTGCAAATTCGAAAACGTTCAATTTGTTAAAAATGTAAGGGGAATGATTAAAAAATAATATACTTTTTGTGAGATAACAATATATACTTGTATTGTCGCAGAGAAATTATTTTTACATTTTAAATATAAATTAATATAAAAAATACATTTATAAAATATAAAAACATATTCTTCGGACGGTGGGACAAGGGTCCAGGCCAGCGATACCAGAGCGAAAAAATGGAAATATAAATTACGTTAATATTTCATCTCCTCGAGAGGGGATCGAACCCACAATCAGTTATGGGCTAAGTCCAATTATATATATTAGATAGATATATTTTCTACCGTAGCGTTTGGCGCTCCGTTCTCTCTGACTACCCCGCTAGGGATAAAGCGTGAAGGTAAGTTAAGTTAAGTTAGATATCTTTTCTTTTTCAGCGATAATATTATTATTATTATAATTGTGTTTCTAATTGAAAGTTTACCATCAGGTGACCCGAACGCTGGTTTGCCTTGTCCTTTTCCAAAACAAAAAAAGTTTCATTTTAAATGCGTAATAATCATGAAAATCAACATTATGAGATATTAAGTTCTTCTACATAACTGTGTGTATTTCAGAAAAAATGACCCTGTGACGAATAAGAAATATTATTTTGGCATATCATAAAATTGCTTATATTTACTCTGATATTAAAGAGTATATTATTAACTACCTAAATATACTATTGAAA
>DWQW01012065.1:0-11062 GCA_018249695.1 Heliconius erato demophoon | reverse complement strand
TCTAAATACTCTTTCGTTGCTCCAAATTAAAAAATAATACCAAAAATAAATTATTTACATTTTTTTCACGATATGGCAACACTGGGTTGAGAAAAAATGTCATGCCACAGAAGAAAATAACTTTTTTAATGAGAAAAAAACTTACTATATAGTGATCAATTCCTTAAATTTGTTCAAAATTACAAAAAAAAATTATAATTATAAACAAATCTGATGACATGACAAATACAATATATTTTTGCTTTTTTTTTTTTGGATAAAAATTTAATATTTTAAAGATATTTAGGAAAAATAGAGATTCTGGACGTTATCTATATCGAAAATTTTGGCTTAATATGGATTTATAAATACAATTTTGATGTAAGTTTCATTATTATTAGGTAATATTGAAGAAAAATCAGTTTATTAAATATAAAAATTACACCAAAATGATTAGGTGGGCAAAAATTATTGTTTTCTTTTTAAATAAGTACTTCAATGTAAATTTGTCTATGCTTCACTTTTTTTAAATTCCTTTTACGAACAGGAACAATACATAATATATAATAATATGAAAAAAGCATGTTCTCCTAATTTTAATTTAACTAAGAATCAAACTGACAACCCTTATACATTTAAAATAATTCATTATAAAATGTGTAATAAATCATGATCATCATCATCTGATTACTTGTATGAAATTCATTAAAAAAGTCTAAAAAAGGTGCATGCACTTCTCTTTATTCCGTTATAAAAATTGTACTTTATGCTGTATTTTATCTAATCTTAGTTTAAGCTATTGAAAAATTGTGCAAAATACTATAAAAAAGCTATTGTATTTGTTTTTTATATATATAAACTAACGCCATCTATCAAACGTTTTAAGTCGTTGTTTTCGTTTGACACTACACTACAAAACTTAAAATAAAAGAAATATCTACTTATTGACAATAATTATAAAAAAATAAGACAAAAAAACCTTTTTTGTTTAATTTTCTTAACTAAATGCCCAAATTTATGTACAATATCACACAAAAATACTTCGAAAAATGTAAAGAAAAATCTTTAAAAGTACACAAAAAACTAAAATTAAACTAAAATCTTAATTTTGTGTATCATTAAAGCTCTATTTAATATTATGTGCGTTGACTTAACGCCATCTAGCGGTGATTTTTTTTCTAATTACATAAATTATTAATATACATAGAAAAAAAATAGACAAAAATCTGCCATTTCTTATCAAAAAACATACTAAATGTGTAAAATAATGTTTTTAAATATGCCTGATCCTCAAAATAATAGGTCGGGGCAAAAGTGTTTTCGTATTTTGAATGTATTAGTTATCAAATCTCTTTTGCTGTACTGAATGTAACTGGCTGGTTTTAATACCATTAAATGTGGCATCCTGAAGATGCAATAAATAAAATTAAAAAAAGTAGTTCTCGCCATTTTTCAATTGTTTTTCAAGCAAGCAAAATGAACGTATGTGACGAAGAAATTCGGTACAATATAAAGTTTTAATACAAAAAAGGTAAAAATGCGACGAACGCCGCGAATAAATTTGTGCGGATTATTGACTTTATGTGGTATTAATAAGAGTAGCACAAATGTGGTTCTAGCGTTTAAAGTCTGGAAATGTTGGTGTGAAAGGTGAGGTTCGCTCTGGACGACCTGTCACACATAAAATCAGTGCCATGTTTGAGAAAGTGGAGCAAGATCGACATATTAGTAGCTACGACATTGCTGAAGATCTGGATGTTGATCATAAAATAGTTTTACGTCATTTCCGAGAGTCAAGAGTACAAGAAAAACTTGACATTTGGGTACTAGATGATCTCACTGAGAGAAACCTAATACACGTATTTCCAACGTAAGTGTTATAGTGACGCTAATCGAATGCCGTTATATAGAATTTACACAGTATGTACAATAATAAATTTCCAATAATAAATCATATTTTTTCTATGTATATTAATAATGTACATATAAATAAATAAAATAATAATATCTATTTATCATTATCGTCTATGCTCATCGTATTGTTTCACTATTTCTGGTATAGCATTCGGTTCGACCGGCACTTTCTCTAGTAGTTCCTTTAAACTTTTAACGTATGTTAATTTTCTGAAGAATTTTGAACTGGAATAAAAAAGAAAATTATTTTTTTCTAGCTTCACCTTGTATCCCGCATACTTGTATCCCTTATCAATTGTATACTTGTATCCCGATATGCAGAGGGAATCTGGAAACCTAGTGTTAAGACACCTAGTTTCCCATTCAGACGCTTCGGTTTCTCATTGTCCACCAAACTCTGGACGCATTCCTTACCAGATCGAGGAAATATTGAAAATATGAAATATTTCACTCCCTCTAGTGGCAATCGAACAACAACCGGCGTATTTACAGTCGCACGCTTGTGCCTCTGCGCCACGACTGCCTCAATGAAATAATGAATCAAAAATATTAATTATCCCAAAAAAACAAATTGGTCTTAAAATATTATTTTTCAAATATGAATTTAAAAATCTCATAAAAATATTATTCTTCAATACGGCAAATAAAATTTGATATACTTGACTATAGGTTTTTCATACATATGCATTTATATTTTTCTCATATTCATAACTTAAAAAATGCTTACCTCACAAACGGCTTAGTGACAATGACGAACGACTTCAACCAAAATGTAGGATGTACCAGATACAAATGTTTCAGACTTTTTCTTAATCTGTAATAAACACATACATGTAATACAAATATTAAATTATATTATTATTTCATATCAATTTGAGGCCGTCGCGGCGCAGGAGCACAAGGGTGTGACTGAAACGCGACGGTTGTGGGTTCGAACCGCACTCGGGGAATGAATTATTTATTAATATTTTGATGTCTACACTCTGGCATCAAGACGAAAGCCCGGCGTTGAGTCCCGCCACACACAGATAACATTTTGGCATTGTGTGTTAACAGATTATGTTAACACACAATGCCAAAATTGGCGGAAAGTGTGAAACGAAGTTTCTTATATATTTTGCTATCTCCCCTATCCAACTTTCGTCTATCCTATCACCACGCCATTCCCGCCTCTCCATTGTGGACCAAAAGATGGTATTGCATGACGGCAATAGTCTATCACGTCTCACTCTATACATTTCCCTCCTCTCACTTTTCTCTTCTCTTTTCATCATTTTCTCTTCCTTCTGCCACGACTCCCACTTATCCCTCCACTAGAGTCCCCTCCTTTTACAGATGTGCGCTCATCTAGTCCATTCCCTTTTCCTCCTTCAATATACTCCAACACCTCATCTTTCCCCCCTTTTTTCTCACCACTTCCTTCTCTTTCTTTCGCTCCTTAATCCCTCCACTCTCCCTTAACGCTCCTCGTTACACTCTCCTGTCTATGCGCAATATCTGTACTCTCCTCTCCTTGTCTACCCCTACCTTCCTACTCCCCACTAACACTTATTCTCTCTCACCTTCTGTCCAGCAACTTGTAGCACTCGTGCAGCCACGACATGCTGGGCATGCGCCTCCTGCCCGCGCTGCCGTGCAGGTACACCAGGATGTACTCATCAGTCACCAGTCGCTCCAAGCTCCACATCACGTATCTGTTCAATATAGGGAAGAAAAGAATTATATGATGACATGTTGTGGGTTCGATTCCTACTCGAGAAAATGAAATATTTAAGATTTTAATTTCCTTGCTCTAGTGACAAGGCATAACACGCAATGTCTTCAGAATTTGGCGAACAGTGGGGAACGCAAGTATCATAATGGGAAAAGAATATCTTAACACTAGACTTCTGCTTTCTGCAGAATACAGCCTGAAGCTAAAAAAATATATAAAACAGTATCTTTTATCTTCGACTTTGTCTTTGTGGTCAACCAAAACTAAGAGTTGTATATGACATACGAAGCGTACTGACAGTGAGTTAGGTCTACATATTTAACATAATATAACACAATGCCTTCTTCGATTACCCAACACGAACATTTTCATTTTGAAACATTTGATTTCGAACCAGTAGTTCCTGAGATTAGCGCGTCCAACCAAACAAATTATCTTGCAAATTGCTTTATTTATATTGACGTATATAAAGAGGGAAAGACAATTCTTAGAGTTAGTGAGTTTGTTGAGTTTTGCTGTAAGTGGGTGAATGCAGTGAGTTTGGCGATGATGCAGTGAGTGCGTTGAGTTTTGGGGTAAGTGGACGGACGCAGTGAGTTTTACGATGAGATAGTGAACGCTCTATTTTGCGGTAAGTGAATACGTGTTAAGTATGTGGGTAGATGCAAAGTTTTGCGATTGGCGAGTGGATACATTGAATTTTATAGTAAGACGGTGGATGGATTTTAAGATGAGTAGGTAAATGCAATAACTGTGTGGTGGTTGCAATGAATGAGTTTATGCAGTGAGTGTGGCGTGTGCGGTGTGTACTCACTCACAGGAACAAGTTGTCCATGACGTATCTGTAGTCAGCGCGCGCGTTGTCCGGCAGGTGGCACGCGCTGAACACTATGAGGGCGGCCCCACTGACGCCCCCCGCACCAGATTCGTACCCGCCATGTGACACTACCCGCTTGAATGGCTCTATTACCTGTACAAAATTTTCCTTTTTTAACTTTACGGGTCCCGCATATTAAATGGTAGGCAAAGGGAACCTTGTATTAAGACACTATGTCTTGTTATCAGAGCGAAAAAAATTGAATGTTAAATCAGGGAACCTATTCAGGGGAATTCATTAATTCCCCTGAATAGGAATGAAAACCCACAGCTGTCGCAACAGCGCTTACATGTTTCCTTAAGGCAGTATCAATATTTAATTGCTTATTTAGCTAGTCATTTAGCTTTGAGTTTGGACGTGAGATCACATATATGGATGAATGATCCATGTGTGAATGTGGTATCACATATGTAAAAAAACTTTTTTTAGAAAAGGTAAAATCTTTGAATGCCGTGAGATTAGAACTATCTAAGGGCCGATTTGCAGGAGGCGTAGATTCAAATCCTACTACGATAACTTTTTTATATGTTTTGTAGAAGAGTATTTTTCTTTCTTAAGTGTGGAATTTAAGAATGTTAAAGATACGGTATATTTTAATTTTAATCCCGTACCTTCATATCGCACACAGCTTTCCCGCCACTATGTTGAACGGTCAACCAGGATCTTTCATCCTTGAACTCTTCAGCCGCCGAATATTCTGGAATAGGGTCACTGCATTCACTCACTGTATTCGTTGATTTTGATCTGGAATTAATATAAAAGAGTAAATATAAAATTAACGCCAGCCGTGGCGCAGGGGGACGCGACTGTAAATGCAATAGGTTGTGAGTTCGCTTCTCACTCAAGGAAATGAAATATTTTCTTTTCTACATTTAACTCGCTCTGGAAATGTAGTGAAGTGCGGCGTTGAGTTTGAGTTCAGCCACTCAACAGGGAATGCTTCCAGAAATCAGCGTACAGTGGGGAACGGGAGTGCCTTAATAGGAAAGGAGTGTCTTAGCACTAAGCTGTCAGGTTCCCTCTGCCTATCCTGCTCCATGCGGGATACAGCGTGAAGCTAAAGATAATAATATATAAGAGGCTAGGACAGACGCTATAATCTGAATAAATTATTTTCATTTCCTCGAAAATTGGGTGGAGCATGGGGAACGGCGTGTCTTTTCTGTCACTTGGTTCCCTCTGACTTCCCTGCAATATGAGGATACAGCGACGAACTAGATAAAAAATACATATTCATAATATCAAAAGCATAAAAATCCATATAAAATATAAAAAATATTCAATACAATTTCACTACCTCTTAGTATCATCCTCCTCGCTATTCTCCTGTGCTGGTGGCAGTGGTGGAGGAGGTTCCTCCTCGGACTCCATGGAACAGCCGCTGACGCTATCCAAGCTGCATCTATCATCTTCCTCTGGAGGCTGAAGAACAAAAAAAGTAGGGTATTCATGAATGACCTAGAGATTTGACGATTTTTAAGTGCACCTTAGGTGAGGTTATTTTTTTTCACACTATATTATGCATCACAGCAAGTCTAGTATTAAAACACTCCGTTCTCTTGTGTTTCTAGATGTTTTTACTAGAAGCGAAGAAAATTTAAACATTAAGCATTCCCTATAGTAGGAATCGAACACACAACGGTTGCGTTAACAGTTTCACGTTGTGCCTCACCACCACGAGGGCCTTACAAGGCCTTCATAGTTTTCTGAACTCATCTAAAATGCACTTAAAAACAGCAAATATAGCTAGCCAGCTAGCTACGGTGCCATTTATACGTAAAATCTGTAGCTGCACTAGTGTTAATACACAAAAACAAAATGAAATCAAAGAAGATATCAAAGATACAGGTACATTGGAGGAGCGTGTAAACACGATGGTTTAGGGTTCGATAACCACGAGGGGCAAGTCTTCAGTAATATTAAATAATTATTAAACACAAAAAACCCGACTGTATAAAAATAAAGAGATAGTCCGGACCCATTTATATGGGTTTTATATACGGGGCTCCTTGTGAAGATTTAATTGAATTAATAATTATAGCTCCCGAATATTAATCCTAATAAACTAAATCAGCTTCATGCTGTATCCTCCTCCTAGTGTTAAGACACTCCATTCCCCACTTTCTGCCAAATTCTAGAGGCATTGGGTATTGAGTAGCAGAACTCAACGCCGCGCTTTTGCCTCGACACCAGAGCGAAGAAATGAAAATGTAAATTTAAGTAAATATTTTATCTCCTCGAGGAAACTCGAGTGGGGATCGAACCCACAATCGTCATATTTACAGCCAGGCGATGTCCCACTGAGCGACAATGGCTCAAATTATAATAAAAAGATTTTTTAAAAAATGTTTAATTGAGGTTAAGTTACTTGCAATATAATATCCTTAGTTTCCTCACTTTTATATATAAGTATTTGAAGTAATCAATCTGTGTATAAAAATGCCGCAATTTCAATACAATTGAGTCTTATGTGAAACGACGCTATAGTTGTGAGTTCGATTCCTGCTTTGGAAAATGTTTATACATAATACGCCGCCGTAATTTGCAAAATGCTCAAAATAAATTCAAAAATAAAAATAAGTAAATAATTAAATACACTTCATCGCATATTATTAGCCTTGCGCTATATAAAAACGTCAGGTATTAAGAAAACCTGTTCTACACATGTAACATGCATGTACGTAATTACAATTTGGCCGTAAATGTCGAATATAGCATACGACTATATAAACTGAACTTATCGCTGTGACGTAATTTATAGGTCCTTGAAATACATATACGTTTTAATCAGCTTCACGCTGTATCCCGCTTATTATACATCTCTATACTCAACCAATTAAAAAATTACGAGACATTGCGTGTTGAGTGGCGGAACTCTACGCCACACTTTGTCTACCTGAACGATATGAAAGTAATATAAATATTATCATTATTTTGAGTTTGAGTTCGAATCGAACCAACGATCATCGTGTTTACGGTCAGGCACTGCCCTATTGTGCCATGATATTGTGATTGTGCTTATACATTTTTATATTGAAATGACATTTGGTACTTTACATGAAAATAACTATTCTGTATGTTCATACAAAAATTTTGCATTTTCTACAGAAGGCAGAGAGAATCTTGTGTTTATATTTTAGACATTGTTCTCCATTTAAAAGTTAACGTTATTTTTATATAATACAATTTTTAAAGGTAGAGCAGTAAGGTAGAAAACAGTGTACGTTACTAAGTTCCTATATTACCATATGTTTTAAAAACATAGTGTTTTATAAATGCGGAATTTAACGCTGCATTTAACATAACAATTTTAAACAGTTATTACAATATATTTATTTATTTTTTATTAACACACACACACACACACAGTACACAATTTAAACAAAAATATGCACAAAAAGCGACCCGCCTTTCCTGTTTATGGAAAAAGACAAGGCAAACGAGCGTACGGGTCACCTGATGGTAAGTGATTACAGCCGCCCACGACCCCGTACAACACCAGAGGAGCTACAGGTGCGTGGCCTTTAAAAGGTCGGCTTAACGGTAAAAAGCAACCAGCCAGCCTCAGCTCAACCCTCTACCCAAAATTTTAAAAAATACACACACAAACACTAAAAACATAATGTCTAAACACTCACCAATAGAACTTTCCGTCTCGGCGGGTTACATTTCGGGGTAGTGTGTCTCAATGCCACTGAACCGGTATAGGGGTCCACAAGCGCCTGGTATTGAGATCTGTCCTCTTGTGTCGATGAGGATATAACATCTGGGGAGTCGAGGTCCTGGAGAGAAATATGGATTTCAAGACGCTTTTATGCTGCGGAACTTAACCCCACATTTTATTTAAATATAACGACGAAATTAAATAAGTTCGAACTAGCAACCATTGTGGTAAATCCATAATGGAATTTCTTTAAGTCATTTGTAGCATTTTGACTTTTTTTAGCATTTCGCTGTATCCTGCACATAGCAGAGTACGCAGAAGGAACTTGAGAACCAAATGTTAAGACACTCTCTTTCGAATCAATTCTGAAGCATTGCGTGTTAGGTGGTAGTGTAGTGTAGGTGGCGTAAAATTTAATATTTTTGCGACATTGATTTCTACATTCCATTTTCTTAAGTGGGAATCGAACCTACAACCGTCGCATTTACATTCTTCTGCCACAGGGTCACTACGGTCTCATTTAGACTTTTATTTTAATTAAACTGATGGTACAATGATATGGGTGTCTCAACAACCAGTATAAAAATTATTCGAATTCTGTATCATCTGGAGGTGGAAACATGCCGAAACGCTTTTCTTGCTTTTTTTCACTCCGTTCCCATGAAGACACTTCCGTTTCCCGCTTTCCGCCGAATTTTGGAAGCATTGCGTGTGGCAGAACTCAACGTCGTTCTTTACTATCGCCGTAAACACCACAGCCACATCGAAAAAATCAAAATATACAATTTTTCAACAACATTATAAATAAAAATCATCTATACAAGTTTTTCAACTTATATTTTACCCAGTTTTAAAAAAATATACAAATAGAAAAAATATTCGTAAACAAAACTATTCGAAACCGATTTTTTGGATTAAATATGGTAATGTAAATAAAGTCCAAAATTCAACTTTCAAAAATAATTGCCCTTTAAAAATATATATTTTTAAATTATACACAATATTAAAATTATAAAAATACATTTAATAAGTATGTATGTCAACTTACATTATGCATACCGATGCTACTAGACATTTCGATGGGCAGATCAAAATTGGGCATAGCGCGGAGATGTGACGGCGATTCACACCATTCCGCCACCTATGGGATTGTTGAATATTATAAGTTATCTTCTTAGCTGCACCCGCATATGGCAGAGGAAACCTAGTATTGAGACACTTCGTTCCCCACGCAATTAATCATTTTCGAGACATTGCGTGTTGAATGGCAAAACTCAAAACTCACCGTGGTTTGTCTCGTTGATAAGTCAAAATTAAAATTGTTCATTTCCTTAAGTCTAATTGAACCCATAACCGTCGCGTTTACTATCCTACCGCTGTGCTGATGCGCCACGAGGGTCTATGGGACTAACTTTAAAAGACAATGTGAAGGAATTTAACGCCGCAATTTATCTTAGTAGGCCGGGGAAAAGAAAATATTTCTAAATATATTAGTCAATATGATTTATAAAATATACTAATCAATATTAGAAACTTAACACTTAATTTTGATTAACCAGACCGGAAAAGCAGTTTTTTTATAAAAATAAATAGTCCCCCAAATGCAATTTGAACCGGAAACTATCACGTCGTGACTATAATTAAGTTTTAGTAATCATTTCTTGCTTCCTACATTATATAATTTGCCCTCCCATCTCACAACTAATGGAGTAAACGTTGCATAACCAAAATCAATTATTATTATGTAAAAACAAAAATCTAACATAATATTACTAAATTTATTGGAGCCGGCCGTGGCGCAGTGGCACAAAGTGTGACTGTAAAACCGACTGGTTGTGGGTTCGATCCCCACTCAAGGAGATGAAATATTTACTTAAATTTATTTTTCCATTTCTTCGCTCTGGTGTCGAGGGAAAAGCGCGGCGTTGAGTTCTGCCACTAAACACGCAATGCCTCCAGAATTCGGCAGAAAGTGGGGAACGGAGTGCCTTATGACACTAGGTTCCCTCTGCCTACCCTGTTTGATTTTCTAACATAATATACAATACTGTAAAATGCAGTTATTTTATTTATTATGGAGGAAAGTTGCGGATTGGTGGAACCCAACGCCGGACTACCTTTTTCAGAGCAAAGAAATGAAAATAATATAAAATTTTAATATAATTAAATATAATTAGTTAATTCCAACCACGTGACAAGACAAAGCGCGGCGTTGATTGCCACTACTCACCACGCAATGTCTCGAAAATAGGGGACTACTAGGTAAGGCGGGATGCAGCGTGAAGTAAAAAAATAATTGTTCTCCCAAGTGGGGATTGAATCCACAACAATCGCGTGTACAGTCTACCTTACTTTCTAACTGCGCCACGAGCGTGTTAAAATGAAATGTAATTAAATAGAAAGTGCAAATTATTACTTTCTATTACAACATTCAATAAATAATACTAAGGAGTAACATAAAATCATATTTTGTATAGTCCGAGATGGTTTAAGCCCGATAGTTTGAAACCGGTGTGGCGCAGAGGCACAAGAGTGAGACTGTAAAGGTTGTGGGTTCGAATCCTATTTGGGGGAATTAAATATTTAATATTATTTGATTCAATGCCTCAAGAATTCGGTAGAAATTGTTAGTCTTAGCACTACGTCCCCTGGTTCCTCAGCCTACCCAGCTATGTGTAAGATATAGCGTGAAACTAAAAAAGATGGTTTAATATTCCGCTATGGTAAGTCAACGCGCGGGGTTGAGCTCCGTTACACACACGAAATATCTTGAATTTGTACGGAAATGTGTCTTAACTCTAGACCTTCGCTATCAAAGTGAAAAAAGAAATATTTTAAGCAAAAAGGTGTATTCGACAATGGTAGTACACACATTAGACATGTTTTAACACATTAAATGTGAAATAGAGCTCTC
>DWQW01012064.1:0-11062 GCA_018249695.1 Heliconius erato demophoon | reverse complement strand
GATGTTTGTAGCTTCAAATATCAGAAAGTTTAATTTACAGTCAAATCGAGACTTTACATACGATCTACATTCTACATAGATAAACAAAGTGCAACGTCTTCCACACTATTATAATGTATAAATTAAATAGTAAAATAAATATTCTTTAACATAGTATTGCTTGATGATTGATTATTATTAATAATTATTTTTATTATTCTATGTATGTACAATATAAGATTTTGACAACTGCAATAGGTAAAGAATGAGTCTTTTCCTATTGCAGTTGTATGCAATGTAAAATATCTCGACTGAGATATGTCAGTCTAAATCACTCTATTTTTACCTTATATTTACAATTATTACCTACATTGCAGAGAACTTAACGCTGTACTTCTAGTCAAATCTATATATTTTTTTTCAGTTTCACGCTATATCCTGTATGTAGCAGGGTAGACAGAGGACTACTGTTAATCCACTCCGCTCCCCACTTTCCATCGAATTCAGGAGGCATTGCGTGTTGAATGGCGGAACTCAACGCCACGCTTTGCCTCGATACCAGAGCGAAGAAATAAAAATATTAAATAGTCAAATCTATGGAACACCTATATATAATAAATACAATAATATTTGAATACACTACCATCCTTTTCAGCCAGACGTATCTCAACTACGCCACGATGACATCATATAGGCACTTATAAGACACCGTGCCTTACCGTGAACGCGGCTGGTACCAGCCCATAACAATAACAAGGGCAATCAAAGTAATAAATGGCGGCCCAGAACGGATCGCTTTTTGTTCCCAATTATTTTTATTGGTGTTCTGTTAATTACGTTCTTTGGAGAAAGCCGTACCAGTTCGGAGCGACTTCAGTAAATATTCTTTGAGCTTAAGATATTGTAATATTAATATTTTGTGTTTTGTTGGAATGTAAATCGTTATTTAAATCAGCTTCACGCTGTATCCCACACTCAGCAGGGTAGGCAGAGGTAATCTAGTGTTAAGACACTCCGTTCCCCACTTTCTGCCAAATTCTGGATGTATTGCGTGTCGAGTGGCAGACGACATCAGAGCGAAGAAATGGAATTATAAATTCAAGTAAATATTTCATCTCCTCGAGTGGGGATCGAATCCACAACCAGTCGGTTTTACAGTCACACTTTGTGCCCCTGCGCCACATTTTAATTTAATTTTTGAATCGTTATTTTTACAGCTGAACAGAAAGTATACTATGATCTTGGATGTAGGTAGGGATAAAAGAAAAACCTCCCGAGAAATTTTACGAACAAAAAAAAAATACTTGAAAAATAAAAAAAAACCTTAACACAAACTGCTTGAAGGTCGCCCACCCTCGAAAATATCTTTAGATAAGGCCATGATTATGATAAATTCTCCGCTTTCCCGTTTCTAAACTTTGCTTGTTGTCACTAGACTAGCATCGCACTATCTAAATAAACAAATAAAAAAACATGTCCAGACTGAATATTAACTCAAAAACGCTATCACAGATGTGAACTATTGGAAATTAGCAGTAAATTTTTAGTCAGAAAGAATGTGATAATTAAATACTTCATTGTAGTTTAGCTTCCTGGGCCGGTAACAAGACAACATTTCTGAATATGTATAAGCATTTTCTAAGGATAGAGGAAGTGGAAGTCCCAATCAACGTGTCTATGTCACACTATGAAAATTTAAACATGATATAATATTTTGTCGACAAATTTTATAGCGAAGACTACTAATGGCAAAAATCCGCGTGAATGCGTCCTTGTGTCAATAATAACGCTGTACGAACTTTTGCCACGCAATTCTCTTAAGCTCGTGATTTCGTACGTGCCTCAATTTAATGCAGCTGGCGAGGGAAATCTTCAATAAGCTTTAGGTGTAAATTCTGAAATTCTTGGTTATTGATATGTTACTAAAGTATACTATAACTTAACTTATAACTAAAACTTTTATAGAAAAAATATGCCAAATTTAACTTTACGTTAAAAAATAAAATAAATCTGTTTCACGCTGTATCCCACACACAGCAGGGTAGTCAGAGGGAACCTAGTGTTAAGCCACTTCGTTCCCTACTTTCTGCTGAATTCTGGAGGCATTGCGTGTTGAGTGGCAGAACTCAACGCGCGCTTTGCCTCGACACCAGAGCGAAGAAATGGAAATATAAATTTAAGTAAATATTTCATCTCCTCGAGTGGGGATCGAACCCACAACCAGTCGATTTACAGTCACACTTTGTGCCGCTGCGCCACGGCTGGTCTTAAACTACTACTTTACGTACCTTAAAACACTATGTATTACCAAGAATTGTTTTTTTTTATATAAGAAGAAAAGCTCCTTATACAAAACTGTAATTTCGTATTATTCACAGTGCGAAACAAAGTTCAAAAGAAAAAATCGAAAAAGCATGAACAACAAAGTTAATAACTAAGACAAAGATAAAACTATCAACAATATAAATTTCCATGAAATAAAGCAATTAGTGTAACCTAATTACAATTATCACGTATAAACGTAAAAAATATTTTATCGTATTAAATTGTACACGGTCACTTAATAAAATTAGTTTCCTACAATCAAACTATCTCCAAAGCCTTCGTTAAGCTATCAGTTTAATAGCATGAATTATGGTATATCGTGGGTCTTCATGGTGTATTAGTGTCTGGAGTCTTCATCTTTCTGTGATAGGCGCCACATATAAATAATATTCTTCAATAATTTAATTTTTTTTTTCGTACGACGAAGTGTCTTAACACTAGTTTTTAGATTTCTTCTGTCTACCCTGCTATGTGCGGGATACAGAAAGATAAAAAATGTAATAAATACTATATATAGTACTACATATAATATATGCTGTTCTTTTCAATATATGCCGTAAAAAAAGCGCTGACACTTCTACCCTGTATATAAGTACATTGTACTACAAAAACATTCAATTTCATTAGTTCTAAAATAAAGAATTTTCAGATAAAAAATATTTGAAAATAGCAACGTGATATTTTACAGTTTTTTATTTGACATGAATATTGAAACTTACTAGCAAAAGTCATTCTATCATCGAGGAAATTTAATGAAGATAAGCTTTGACTTTTATAGCATGTAATTTGGACGTCTGGTTTTCGAAAATGTAAAATTAAAATAATTAAACGCTCTGTTTTCGGCCGCAAGCCTGGGCTCGAGTCCCGCAAGAGGCGCCCTTGCCACCTCAAGCAGCCACGTAGTGCTTGCTCTTACTCAGAATTATAAAATCAAGTTATTCATGATTGAATATATACATTATATAATCACTTGGAAAATACAACATGAGAAAAGAGTTATAGGTAGTATGCGGGCGAAGCCTTCAGTAGGCCGCTAGTTTACCAATATATGGGCTATTCCAATAACATAATACGTTCATATACCTATTAAAAAACCTTCAAATATCTATCAAGAAAGTAATAATCCAAAATTTCGTAACAAAACATCCTACAAAGCGAGCCTTTCATCCAATTAAGGGACTAATGGTATCTATAACAACTAGTTTATTACATTTGTTGAATTATTGACATCCATTTTGTTTCTAACGTTATAAGATTTAAAATTACTCTAAACTAAAATGTTGGTTTGTAAAATAGAGCAGTAATATTTAATAGAGAATAACGTAGCTCTCATTAGAGAAAACAAATCAAAATAATTAGGCAATAAAACCGGCTGTAACCATTGTGATGTAATTTGCTAGATTACTGATTTGATTGTTACAAATTTGTTTATGGGTTTACGGGCGCGGCGTTCCCCTGTTTTTTATTTGATCCCATATTATAATTTTGGATGTTCTGCGTATTTGGTTATATTGTTGGATCCTTTGATTCGGTTTGTATGTTTATTAAAGTAATTAAATCAATTCTTTCTTTGTTTTTTTGGTGTCAAGCATATATTGTTCAATTGAAATTTATATATTTTTGTATTTTTTTCTCCTTTTACCTCGCATATATCAGATTTGGCAGAAACCGGGAAACCTTTTTCTTTTATTTTTTTTTATCATGAGGAAATCTATTTATGTGAGACCGAAGGACCGGCAGAACGTAGGCCGTCCACACTACCTAGTAAAACGTCTCTGCTGCTCCTCCTCAAGCGCCACAGGCCGAGGATACGACAGCCAAGAATTCTTCCGCAACCTCGGCGGAAGAACTGGGGAATCTAGTGTTAAGGCTCTCCATTAACATTAAGTCATTTCCGTTCTCCACTTTCCGTTGAATTCTCGAGTCATTGCTTGTTAAGTGGCGGACTCACTCAACGCCTTTGTCTTGTTATTAAAGCAAGAACTAATTTATAAATGTTTAGTATAATATTGTCAGAGATCACCGTGGCACATGTAACGGTAAACACAATGGTTGTAAGTTCTATCTTCAATTGGGAAAATTTACTTCATTTCCCGATTCTGGTAACAGAGCACGGCGTTGAGTTTCGCCTTCGATAGGTACAACATGCACCTGAAAATAAATAAATTCATTATTACTAAGTGTGTTGCATCTTATAATCTTGCTGGTGAAAATACGTGGTAATTGGATTGGATTATTAATACTTTTTGTATATTGTATATTTATAAAAAAAACAGAGGCCAGTCGTGGCGCAGAGGCACAAAGTGTGACTGTAATATCCCACTCGAAATATATACTTAAATTTATATTTGCATTTCTTCACTCTGGTGTCGAGGCAAAGCGCGACGTTGAGTTCTGCCACTCAACACGCAACGCCTCCATAACGGGAACGGAGTATCTTCATTAGGTTCCCTCTGCCTACCCTGTTGTAGGAGTGATACAGCGTAAAGTTGATTTTGATTTATAAAAAACCAGCAGTATGATTAAATATAAAAAAAAATATTTCATTACATTGGACACAACATATGTATATACATTAAAATACATTTTTATTATAACTAGGCCTTATATTTAGATATATAAGATTATTTTTATATATATATTCAATACATATAATTGATAGCCAAAATATTTTTATTATATTAATAAGTAAAAGGGGACGGTCCGCCCTCATCGCCGCCCATCCGCCCACCGCCTTAAGCGATCGATTTTATTGATTCACAAGTACACACGCGGCCATAACTGCTTTAATTAATTCGGTAAGGTATACTTCTTTTCGAAAATTTAAACTGCATAATTATGTTATGTAAATAATATATTATTCATAGTTTTACAACCTATGTTTCTCTGTAGAATCACGCACAGCTTTCAGAACCACCACTACACCACACCCCATTTAATAGTAGTACTAAATGAACAAAAAAAATAATATATACATTTATAAATATTGTTTTCAATCCATACAAGTATTAAAATATCACGTTAGAAGTTGAATAAACAGTTTAGAAATAAGCCGTTTAAATAATTTAGCAAAATGTGCGCTGTTGTGGCGTAGCATCAGAATGTCTGACTAAAACGCAACATTAGAGGGTTCGGTTCCCTCTCGGAAGAATGAATATTATTATGATATTCACTTCGAGTGGAAAGTGAAAAAAACTTGGGCAATCTTAACACTAAATTTCTTTTGTATACCATGCTTTTTTAGGATACAAAGTGAACCTAAAGAAAGAAAAAATATACACAAATTTGTCAAGAATTCTCTTCGTATCTGTACATAGTTGCCACACTCATATCTGAGATTGGTAACGTAATGAGCGTCTCATTAAACAATTATTAGCCGCCGACGACCCGCTGCGACCACGATTACATCCTCGTTTCACTTAACATCCAAAAACATATATATTTTATATAGATAAATAGATAGATACAGGAAAGAGTGTTGATATCTTTGATGGAGGTGAATTTACCCAACTGTAATGAAAAACAAAACGGGTTATTAAAATTGTATTGAGTGTATATTTAAAAATCTCATTTTATTTGTAAGATAGAAAGCAGTAGGTCACTTAATTCCATACTTTAAGATATGCGCAACGCTGAGTAGCAGAAGGCCTTGCATGCATCAAATTAGCCGAAAAAACATAGAGTAGAACTCTTATATTATACTTTGACCATAACTAGAAGTAACATTTTCTTATTGTAAATTTAATGAAACAAAATATAACAAATATTATTTATATTTTGTTTCATTAATTTGAGGCCAGTCGTGGCGCAGCGGTACGAGGTGTGACTGTAAAACTGACTGGTTGTGGGTTCGATCCCCACTCGAGGAGATGAAATATTTACTTAAATTTATATTTTCTTGGCTTTGGTGTCGAGGTTATATACATAATAATTAATAAAAATATACAATATTCCGATATACAGTAACCATTTTTAAAGTATTAAAACACTGCTATGGCCATGTATCTAATTTCTTTTACTATCACGACAAAGGTTAAGCTTAGATCTCTGCACGTATTCGTAGTATACATAAAAACTGACTAGCTTTAAATGATTTCGCTCTGATTGAGACGAAAGTATGGCGTTACAGATGAACGATTAACACGCGCCCTAAATTCTACAGAAAATGGAGAGTTGGTAACACTCAATACGCTGATTAATATGAAGAAAAAGAAGTAATAAATAATAGTAAAAAATGCAAAAACATCTACGCTTTTAATAAAAACATACAATGGAAGAAAGAATAAGAAAAATATGATAGTTACAGTAAACTAAATATCTAATTAATATCTCTGAGTATGACTCTGAAAATATTTTTGTGAAAATATCTACTACCATGAACCATCTACCATGAATTAAACATTGATAAAAATATAAATACATCTGTAATATATTAGATTATAGGGTAGTATTTACCAGATCGCGACATACCGTATAACGTTGGTTTTTTTCTCATATTAAAGTCAATCAAAATATGTAAAGGAGATTTAATATTAACAAAAACACATATACCTATTACAATAAAACGCGAAAATATAATAGTTTTCTATATGTCTTATTACATCTTCTATTTTAATAAGAAGATTAAAAGAATATAGAGGTACAGAGGTAGGTATCCTTTATATATAGGTATCTATCAGTCGTCATTTCCCTACATTGTTGTCATATTTTTCTCACATTACTTGCTACGATTATTATACGATTGACATATACCCATTTTTCATATTTGTTCATGATTCCTTCATACAAATAATTTATTTTGTTTGGCACTTTCTTCATTTATTTTATATCTTTCATTGGGTGATAAATCCGATGCCAAATGGCAAAACTCTTATATTAAAAGTTTCCTGTTGTCAAAATTGATCTTAAAGACACTTCTCTAAATAAGTAAGAAGAATTCTAATTTTCGACTGCACCACAACGGCGCCATAGTGTTATATTGCATTTTTAACTCACGCAATTAACAGGCAGAGGGAATTTGGGAACCTAGTGTTAAGTCGCTTCCTTTCCCCTATTTCCGCCGAATTCTGGAGACTATCATTTTCTCAAATGGGAATTAAACCCAAAACCTATCGCGTTTACAGTCAACATAAGTATTTTTTGCGATAAAAACGGAAATGTCTTTTTATTTAATTAAATGTACAGATACGATTTTTTCAGAAAATCATGAGGCCCAAGATGTATTGTTTTTCTCGATCAATCTATCTATTGTAAGAGTATATTGTTTGAATTTCAAATCGAGTGTCTCCAAGTGTTCCTAAGATAAAGGCTCTTGACAGACTGACAGACGGATGTACAATAAAGTGATGTTATAAGGGTCCCTTTTTAAAAAAATACGGGACCCTAAAGAACAGCTCCCCTCTTTTTTCTGCATATCAAGGTTTATAACGGGAACCTAATGTTATAGCACTCCAAGCACCGTTTTCTTACCAATGTTGAAGACAAATGAGTAGCGAGTACCTGAGTTCAATATAACGCTATGTTAATTAATAATTTAAATATAATTCCTCAAGTAAAGATGAACCCATAACCACAACATTTACTGTATAACGCTATTCCACAGCACCACGACTGCCTCAATTGATATTTTTATTTAAATAAATTAACTATACAATTACATTCATTTTTGATGACAATTATGAGGCTGTATAAGAGTACGGCTGTATAAGAGTACGACTGTAGTGTGAAATTTAAAATGCTTTAACGATATTAGCAGAAAACTTATTGTAATAACCTGATCGCGGAATGAAGCCCGCGTCAAGAATATTTCAAAGAAATAATTTCGAGCTGGCTAACCCTATAACTCTTTAAAATGGCACGTCTTATCTTCTTTAGGGTTGTCAACTTGAATTTTCATCTTAAAAAATAAAAAAAATGTTGGTTTTTTTTTTTTGACAAAAATTGTTTTTTTTTTATTATTCTAGAATTAACAGTATTTATAGTAAATTGAATTGAATAATGTTTACTATGTCGTTGTGTGTTTTATATACATTGTAATATGTCAATTATTATGCAACTTACGAGTATCATTAGCCTCACGCTGTATCCCGCACACAGCAGGGTAGGCAGAGGGAACCTAGTGTTAAGACACTCCGTTCCCCACTTTTGGCCGCATTCTGGAAGCATTGCGTGTTGACTGGCAGAACTCAACGCCGCGCTTCGCCTCGAAACCAAAGCGAAGAAATGGAAATATAAATTTAATTAAATATTTCATCTCCTCGAGTAGGGATCGAACCCACAACCAGTCGGTCGACTAGCTTCAACTTACGAGTAGGTTTGACAAAATGATGAATTATATCATAAAACTGAAATAGAATAAAAACAAAATTACAATACAATAAAAAGCTTAAAATTTTCTCATCTTTATTTCCAATCAACACTCCTAAAATGACATTCCGTAGACCCTATCGAAGTAAAGTTCAAAAAGCGTCCGGGCGTCCGGACGGCCGCCATTTGTATTGAAATTTAACAACAATATATTACGTTTGTTTGTTAAGTTAATTGCTAAATGGAGTTCGTTGTAGCGGGCATATTTTATTATATCGGCGCTCGCGAGTCGAATAAATTTCTTGATTGTGAAAGATGCGTCTGCATTTCGAGTATCCACAGCCCTCGGCAATGTAGGCCTTTAGTTAATTCTTTCCATTACACATACAAATTATTTAAAATCCTATATAACTGTGTACATATTTCTATCTATTCTGAATTATTATGACAGTAGCTAGAGGCTTGACTGAACCGAAATTAAATATTAACTAGGTTTTGATAATAACGCTTTATTTATATATTGTTCTTAAATTTATTTGTTTGTTTATTGTAATTGTGTGGCTTTATAAATTTTCATCAGTAGTCTATATATTTTCTTGCTAGCAGTTCCTAGATTATTGTTATAGTTTAACAATTTCGTTAAAATTTCGCGAAATATCCTTTATATGAACATGTTCTAAGTTTTAAAATACATTTAAAAATTATCAATTCATTTAATTATTAAAAAATCACAATCAAACAATATTTTTTTATTAATCATCTCTGTGCACAAAAAGATATTTTTTTTGTCCCAAGATTATTACTAAATCTAGTATTGTTTTAACTTGTTTAAAATATACAACATAGGTTATACTTTCTTAAAACTATGCTTGCTCAGAAACCAAGACAGATTATAATATACAATCCATTTTTTTTTAAATGAAGCATTTCCCATTTTCTCATTTTCATAAAGTTTGGCTGCAGTAATTAAATGGTTGGAGCCTTCAGGCTCTAATATTTACTTTTTTTAGCTTGACGCTGTATTCTTCACTTATAAGAGTAGGCAGAGGGAACCTGGAAACCTAGTGTTAAGTTATTCCGTTCCCATTAGACACTTCCATTCCCCATTTCGGGGGCACTGCGTGGTGAGTGCCAGCCTGAGAGCCTCGACTGGCCTTATTTCATGTTTACTTTATTCTTCCTACTACATAAAAGGTTAAAATTAATAAATCTGTAATGAATGAAGAAAAAAAAAATTATAAACATCAAAAATATACTAAATATACTGAAAATTTGTTTTTTTTTACGCTGCAGAAGTTTTCTTATCTGTTGCTGGTATTGGCCGCACACTCCATCTAATTAAAGTTAACCATAAGTTGAATAGTGAGGCCATCGTAGTATATATATATTAAAGTAATCTCTAGCTGTAAACATAATGTTTGTAGTTCGATTCCCACTCCGGCAAATGAATTAATTCTTCTTTCTGGAAGAATAAATTGAGTTTCCCCAATTATTACGCCATGTCCCGAATTCAGGCTAAAAGTGAAAGACGAAGTGTCTTGGCACTAGGGTACAAAAAAAATATTCCATATTCAGATTTTCGGAGCGATCGTTCAAGGATTAAATCCTAAAAAAAATCAATTACTAAAAATATTTGTAAGTAGGTACAATGATTCTGATAATCTGTATAAAGACAAAAAGTTTGTTAAAATAGAATGAATAATAAAAAAACTAACTTCCTATTCACATAAAACATTTACAAATAGTTGAACCGATCGCCTCAGGGTCTTCTTTAATTACTCTCTTAGACGGATACTGGTATAATTTGCATAAAAGAACAATATTTTATCTTCATATATAAGAAAATTAACCTCTTGCCTTATTTTGAACTTTTTAAACGAAAGCATACGTTAAGCATTAATGTATTCTATTAGCTCAATTCTTTTTATTTTATTATTTTTAAAAAGTAAATTATGTAAATAGATAGGTGTAATTACAGTATCTTATTTGCATAGGATCACTGTTACTTACTACACAATCAGAGAAATGGCTAGAAAGATATAATTGATTACCTGCGTTAGTTGTGAGAGTAAAGATACGAGATAACAAAAATATTAAATTAACAACATTTAAAAAGATAAACAAAATTAGCTATGTGCTAAAGAAGAAAATATATAATGTTATCTCGCATCAAGTGTTTTTTTAAGCAATATCCAAGAGGATTTTTACGAATTATGGCTTACTTGGGTAAGGCCTTTGGACTAATTTCAGAAGGCACACACTACGCTTAAAATTTAAAACAAAATTTTACTATTAGACGCAAAATTTAAGAAATATTTAGGCGTTAGTTACGTAACCCTAATCCCACGAATATGCTGACGGATCAAACTGATGGAAGATTCCCAGGCGACCGCTCCGCGATTTCCCCGTATTAGCTTTTCAATGCCCCATTGTTTTAATTTTTATTAGTTTA
>DWQW01012063.1:0-11062 GCA_018249695.1 Heliconius erato demophoon | reverse complement strand
ACAATCCATCCTTCGTTCGTCTCTTTTCGTGGTCTGTTCTTATTGGTCCAAATCAGACGTTTTACAATGACATCACAGATATAAAAAGTATTTATAAATAAATAGCCGTCATTTCATTATTTGGTTAAGAATTGAAAATATTATGTTTTATAAAGCTTTTCCGAAATATATATTTTATTTCAGTTTTATAATTTAAACAAATAAGCACATAATAAAGATTCTATTTATAGTAAGTTTGTTATAAATCTTATATTTTTACATATACATATGTTACATATATTACTAAACTGTATTAAGGATATTGCCATGTTCAGGTTTTGATGAGGTTTAAAGTAAATATATATTTTTTGTATAAGAATTTTGTTAAAATTATTTTAAAAAATGTTAGTCAATATGCGTTTATATAATATTAAGCAATTTCATTATATTACAGAATAATAATAATAATTCGAAACTGATGAAACTGGTATACCTCCATTATGGCAACACAGTCTTTCTTTCACTTCAACTTACAAAATAGTGTCCGGTTAGTTTTCTGAAATTGTTAATTTTAACTTAAAATATAATAAATAATCGAAAATAAACATTTGCTTGTAAATTTAACGTACTCTAGATTAAATTCTGTATTATTACAGTGTCGGATTGGTGATACCGTTGGGGATATTTCCTGATTACTTGTGCTGTACTCGTACAGATGTCAACATAACCTTACAAAGTTTTAATTTAAAGTGGTGATTTTAAGGAATGGCAGACGCTGCGCCATCGACAGCGCCCAAGGCGAAGGCGCCTAAAAGCAAGGCACCTAAGGAAAAGGCCGCGAAGGCGGCCCCAGCGGCACCCGCGGAGCCCCCGAAGGCAGTCCGCAAAGTTTCATCTAAGCCTCGTCATGGAAGATTGTACGCTAAGGCCGTATTCACAGGATACAGACGTGGTTTACGCAATCAGCACGAAAACACTGCTCTTTTGAAGGTAAACTAAACATTTGACTAGGTTATATTTAAATGTGGTAATGTTTTATACTTATAATTTGTAATACTTAGTTTTTCTCTGAAATGTAGTGAATGAAGTGAAGGTTGTAAATCAGTTCAGATTTATATTACTAATTAATGATTCAATACATTATTATACAAATCTGGAATACAGTGTTACTTTTTTATAATTATTTTTGCTGTTTGAACAAATAAAAAAATTAAAATACACCCTCTAAATGATGCTTAGACATTTGAAACCTGAATTACCATGTGGTCAACATTTAACTGATACAACATTAATTTCACACCCATTTCTTCACATTAAATACAAAATTACAAACAAAAACATTTCAATTTTAGATTGAAGGAGCTAAAGGTCGCGACGACGCCATCTTCTACTCCGGCAAGAAATGTGTATATGTATACAGGGCTAAGAAGAGGACTCCCATTCCCGGAGGCCCCCGCGGCAAGAAGACCAAGTTGAGGGCCATCTGGGGCAAGGTCACCCGCCCCCACGGTAACAACGGCAGTGTGCGTGCCAGGTTCAAGTCTAACTTGCCCGCTCAAGCTATGGGACATAGGATACGAGTGGTGAGCCCTGCCTTATAAATCAACTTTACACTTACGATATAGAAGGACAAAAAGACAAAAGAATTGTTTCCTTGTTGCCCCCTTTCTGCCTAATTATCAATAAATATAATCATTTTCCAAGTGGGGATGACACCCACAACCATCACATTTACAGTTGCTCAGTGTCCCACTGTGGCCTCAATGCCCTTTATATGGTTTTATTAAATTATAAAAATTGTCTTACTGTATAACTATTATGTTTTCTATATATAATATACAAATTTTGTTTTTTTTTTCTAAAATGTATAATTATTATTTAATATTCTACATTTTATATTAAAAATAAATGTTATAGTAAATTGTAATACATTCAGATTTTTGAAAGTGTTATTTGACCCCAAAGAAAAGTGAAACATTTTTATAAAAATAAATAACAGGTTTTAAACTCTAGCCTCGCAGGTACAACAGAATCTAAGTGCTCCAACCTATTCAGCCACACATTATTAAAATTAAAGAAAGAAAAGTATTACAGAAAACAACATATTGAAACAATATTATTTCCTTTTTTTGGAAATTAGTTAAAATCTCTACAGAGATGTTTCCAACACAAAAATGTTCAAATGCTATAGTAGCTCCATAAGAATGTATGTATGGCTTAGTTGGTGATGAATGCTTGGATGGTACCCAATAGGTATGGGTTCAAGTCCTGCTGCATTTAATATTTGATACATATTCTTGTACAATAAATTGTTGCTTTATTCCTGTACATTAATTCTAACTTACTGTTTTTTGTTTCAGATGTTGTATCCATCCAGGATTTAAGAACCTTTGTAATATAAGACTAAAATAAAACAAAAGCCACACTTTGCAGTTTTATTTTTTATATATACTTAATGTAGACGTGGTGTGTGAGATTTGGTATTTTAGTTGCTATTAATGATTTAAAAAAAAATACACATTTTTATGTTTATATTTACTAGATAATAGAAGTATACCTGTGGCTAGATAAGTTTTACCTGTGGCTTGTCCACACGGTGAAATAGAAATTATTAAGAGTTGAGTATGGCACATTGTTTTGTGTGTGAAAGACAATAATACAGAATGCCATTGCTGTGGTTGCATTCAAACAAAAAAAAATGCTGTGTAATATCTTTATATAATGTATTTATATATAATAGCTTTGGTGTAACTAGAGATATTTTCTAGGGGGTCTTGGAATTTGATATGGAACAAATTTGAGTAAATTTTTTGTAAGTAACATTTCTGGGGTGGTTTATCACTACGCCCATAGAGCCTTCCTCAATAAATTATAGTACTGGTGAACAATAGCAACTTTATTATATGCACTCTGTGTAACTAGATGGGGGGTCGTACCTGCAATCATTGCATTGCATTTATAGTCAGATACAATACAATGATAATGTATATAGTGCTAGAAATGTAAAGCTGGAAGGTTAACGTTTTTAAAAACAAGATAAAACATATTGCTTATATGTTTCGTCGGTTTATTTCGAAAGAGATTCTTCATAATTGTGATATGTATCACCCAATAACAATACTTTGCACAAGTTTACTCCCAATAAGTTGTTTGTTGCCTACAAGCAACTAACAGTCAATATAATGTCAATAGTCTAATTACAGCTTAGGGATACCTGACAAATTTATATTTTGCAAAATCTTTTAATAAGAAGGCAATTTTTCAGGCTTTGTGCTAAAATGATCTGAATAGTAGGTCCAATAATTATACATTAATCTATTTAATGATTAGAAAATATAAATGCAACACAAATCATAATTTTGGTAATCTTTTTGAGGTACCAAGCTAAACCCAGAATTGAGACTCGACTTTCACCACTCAAAGCATAATGCCTTAAGAATTCGGAGAGTGAGCAACGGCATTGCCTCAAAGGGAACAGTGTCTTTACACTAGGCTAGTGAACCTAGTGTTATCTAATATTATTTAAAATCTACTACACTGGAGTACCTGTACTTATTATGGAGTACTGTTCTTATCTCTGGGCTGGTGCACCCCAGTATCAGCTTGAACCGTTTGATCGCATACAATGGAGAGCCATTCGAATCATAGGGCACCCAATGATCTGTGAAGGGCTTTGCGTAGAAACGTCTCCTCGCTGTGCGTTCTCTACCGCATTTATCATGGGGAGTGTTTTGAAGAACTGTTTGACCTGCCGCCGAATTTTCTAAGCGCACAGTACGTCACAAGCTACAATATCATCCACACCATCTGGATACGTGGCAATCCACTACTGTGCGATTTCGTAGGAAATTCCTTCCATGAGCCACGGAACTGTATAATGGCCTACCCGCGGCAATGTTTCCAGGTCAATATGAGATGGGTACTTTCAAAAGGCCGGCTTAAAGGCTGGCAACGCACCTGTAGCTCTTCTAGTGTTGAACGGGGACGTGGGCGGCGGTAATCACTTACCATCAAGTGACCCGTACGCCCGTTTGTCTTGTCCTTTTCCATAAAAATACTATTTCAATGAAATAAAAATTATAAATAAGTAGTTGCGCGCGAACGTGAAATTTTGTAACTATTAAAATATACTTTTATGAAGAATATATGAACAATTATTTGTCTAATTAAATATAACTATAGTAATTAGTGAGTATTTTATGATCTTACGGAAATGTAATAATATTTCATGCAGTTGATTAATAAATATAATAAAACAGTAAAAATATTTTGTTTGCACGTTTAGTATTTTTGACTGAACTGGATAGAGGGACAGTTATAAAGAAAAATAGAAAACAAAAATATTAGTTTTTTTGTCTGTAAGTGTGTGTACCACACCTGTCTCCGAGAATACAGGATCAATTTATTTAAAACTTTCACCAATTGGTTTATTTTATTTCGGCAAAACATTTACAGTTTATTTCATCAGAATCGGTTTATTAAATATATTCATATATATGCCACATGCCTGGCAAATATGTATATAGCAATCCATACTTACATTATAAATTCGAAAGTAACTCTGTCTGTCTGTGACGCAATCTCGGCCAAACCGCTGATGTGATTATGATAAAATGTCATATAGGCTATGTTTTATGAGGCTCTTGGGGTGAACGGGGGCTTTATTATTTTTAATATTAAGAATATCTTTTAGTTACTTTTAGGGCAGTCGTTGCACAGGGGCACAAAATGTGACTGTAAATGCGACTGGCTGTGAGTACAATTCCCAGTCGAAGAAATTAAATATTTGTTTAAATTTATATTTCCATTCCCTCGCTCTGGAGTCAAGGCAAAGGGCAGTGTAGAGTGGCGGCACTTAACACCCAAAGCCTCTAGAATTCAGCGTAAAGTGGGGAACGAAGTGTCTTAACATTAAGTTCCCAGATTCCCTATGCCTACTCTGCTGTGTAGCAAAAAAATAATGGATAAGTTTTATTTATTGAACTAGCAACTAAACTAACTAAACGAACTAGAAACTAGCAACACAGATTAGCAGCGAAATTTCAAAACTCAATTGACGTTTGTGATAAATATAAATTCATCTAATGATAACTAGATAAGAGATTCTTATTTTATTACAAAGGAAACTATTACATTTTTTCCAGTTCAACCATCTTATACAATGGGAAGTAAATATAATGATAGGGAAGTTATTGTTCGTCGCGCTAAAAGGGAAGATATGTCAGCGGTAGCAGAAATGATCCAAGTAAGTTACCTTCGGGCTTTTTTGAAAGTTTATATTATATTATGTATTTTCAATATTATATTTTTTTAGGAACTCGCAGATTTTGAGAAAATGCCTGACGGACCACAGTTATCTTTAAAAGGTATATTTTAAAATACCTATTGATACAGATGTTTATCAAACTCTTAACAAACTTTTAATTTGTTCCTTTCTTTTAGCCAAAACTGTAAATTCTCCTCATAATAATAAACTAATGTTTTTATTAATAATCAGATTTACAGCATGATGGTTTTGAATCACAGCCACCAGCATTCAGATGCATAGTAGCAGAATTAACCTCAGATCAGAGGATACTTGGCTATGCTTTATACTTCCCCACATATTCGACATGGCAGGGCCGGTCAATGATGTTAGAGGACTTGTATGTGAGACCCAGTGAGAGGAAACGAGGTGTTGGACATAGATTATTTAATGCTGTTGCAAAAGTAAGTACTTTTTATAACTGTACTGGAAACTCAATGCCACTTGATATAGTCTTGTTATATGAGGAAGTAGCACAAATGTAGTTACTTTTTCAGTTATTGTGGGGTTTTAAGCCCTTCATATTCTTTTTTAAAAATTAAATCAGCTTCATGCTGTATCCGGAACACAGCAGGGGAGCTAGTGTTGACACTTCATTCTTCACTTTTTGCTGAATTCTGGAAACATTACATGTAAAGTAGTGGAACTCAATGCCATGCATTGCCTCAACACCAGAGAAATAGAAATTTAAATTTAAGTAAGTATTTCATTTCCTCCATTGCAAATTGCACCCACACACATTTGCATTTACAGTCACACTTTGTGCCCCTGTGCCACAACTGGCCTCATTCTATTTATTATTATTTGTCTTTAATAATAAGTACATTTTATGTTCTTTTTATATAAATATTTACATTTGTGTATTCATTATTATTTAAATAAAAATATTAATGATCTGAGTTTATCCATACAGTATCAATAGACTTAATAAATAATTTGTTTTTAGATATGAAAATATAGACAGTAAAGACCATGGATGTGGGTTCAAATCCCAATTCAGTAATTATTTAGCTTTACCCAGTTTAGTAAGAAACTACCATGTTGAGTTCTGCCATTTACTATACCACGTCTCAGAATAAGCTCTTTCAGCCTTACTATGTATGTTATAAAATTTATTTCAGGAGGCCAAATTATCAGGTAGTTCCAGATTAGATTTCCATGTTTTAGAATGGAATGATGCCAGATCATTTTATGAAGGCAAAGGAGCTACAAACTTAACTAAAAGTGAACAGTGGTGTTACTATCGTCTTACAGGAAGTGCTCTACATGATGTTGCAGAACAAGCTGTGGAAATTATCTGAAGTTATGATATTTGTTTAATTAGGCTGTTTTTGAATTTTTATGTTTTAATAAAGTGATAACTATTTTTAAAGAGTTTTTATCTTTATATAGTATAGTATGAGCAATGTGTAATGAGTGTATAATTATTTTGTTAAGTAAGAAAAAAAATATTCTATTCAGAGGAGGTAGAATAAACCATTGCGAGTTGTAGACAACTCCACTCCGCTTTTTGTCTTATGAGAAAAAAATGGAAATGACTCATAATCCCAATACTGTTCCATTTACAGACTCCCTACTTAGATTAATATTAATACTACATTATAATTTAAAAAATCGTAAATAAAACCAAATGTTAAGTGCATCAGTATTTAATAGTTATATAATATTGTACACAGAATGGATTTTACAACTACAGAGATCCAATATAACATTCGGAGACCGTTTAGATAAATTCACAAAATGCACTACAATTTTTACTATTTACAACTAACAATAAATGCCATTTAACTTAGATCTAATCGGAAATTTGCTACAGTGAGAAACAGAGTTGCCACACGCTTCGTTATTCATCCTTTTTAAGTGTCCTCATGGAATTTCCATTAATTTAGTCTTGATCTTATATGATCAATTTTTAACCGACTTCCAAGTTTGATCGTATATAAAGCTACATTTTTTTTTTAAATTAGACACAGTTCAATCAAAATCGGCCTAGATAAAAATGGATACAAGTAGTAAATAGATTTAATGTTTTCAAAAAGCGGCAACCCTGGTGAGAAGGCAGGTGAGGTGCAGAGATGGGTATAGGTTAATTAGAATACTGTCTATATTTAATACTTATTTATGTCTGCGGCTTTGCAGACATAAACATTCAATGCTTTACAACTTAACAAATACATATACTACATTTCACATAATGTGACATAAAACGAGAAAAGTCAGAACAACTGACTAATGTTACAATAAAATGAAGCTACGTACAGTGTGTAGGTGTAATTTAATTACTAAAATTTCATTTAACATCTATTTCCATGCTTTTTATCTTCCGTGATATTTTTAAAAGTTAAACAGTTTTGTTTAACTTTTAAAAGTATCAATATTATATACCTATCTGTTTAGATAGGTATATAAATATCATATTATTCGATTTAAATATTTGTAAAGCAATAATACGAATTTCATTCTCCAATACCTTACTTGACAGAAACACATTTTTTTAATCTATAATAGGTCACCGATAGTAAATCATAAGCATATTTTTTTGTACAAAATCAATGAATTTCAGTAAGACTTAATTCATAAAATTTTTCGAACATTATATAAATAGAGAAATAATCACGCCCTCAAAACAAACAAAAAAAAACCTAATTCAAAATATACAATTTCTTTAATATCACCAAGATGTCATAGAATACAATTTTATAAAAAAAAACATGTAAATGAGGACTTCAAGAAATTATGTTTAATTCTAAGAAATTAGAACAAAAGAATTGGCAAATGATATTATTTATTTCTTACAAACACGTATGTATCTCCTAGTAAACTTTATTTAGGTACTAAATGATTACTTATCACGCTTACAACTTTGTTATTTAACTGTACCTTCTTTTAAAAAGAACTTTTTAATGTCAACATGAAAAAATATGTTAAATTAAAATAATATGTCGACAAAATAAACAATATTTTAAATACAAATCAGTAACTTTAAACGGTATTAAACGAACCAAATGGCAAGAATTCTAAGAAACACTCTATTATAAATACACCTGACTACTCAGTCGAGAATACTTAATGATATTTACACGCTAACTACGACTAAATCATTAACAGTACTAAGTTACACTTTACAATAGACTCGCGGACTTGACAGCGACTGGGAAACGACGAGCCTTCGAGTCTTTTTAAGCTAAATTATCTAATTAAATTTACAACCACGGTTTCTACCTACTGTTTTAATATGGTAGAGTCTATAAAAAATAATTAATATTCCCAGTTTTCAGTTAAAACGTTGGATTTTTACGTTTTTATATTAATGGGATGTTGTATGTCGTCGAATGTGCTACGTAGAGGCCATGAGTTTGGCGTGAGCGGTCACGTTGCGTTGGTGAAGGAACCCACTACCCTCTTCCTCTTCGCCATTGCTTAGTCCATACTGAAAAAAGATGAAGGATTATAATTAAAGTGCTAGAAATAATAATTTTCGTTAATTATTTATAAATGAAAATGATGAGGCCGGCGGTGGAACAGACGACTGGTTGTGGCTTCGATCTTCACTCGAGAAACTGAAATATTTATTTAAATTTATGTGTCCATTACTTGTCTGCCTCGAGAATTCGGTATAAAATGTAGAAGGGAATATTTTAACACTAGATTCCCTCTGCCTACCCTGCTGTGGGCGGGACACAGCGTGAAGCTGATTTGATTTGATTTATTTACTATTCATACAATCAATTTATATATTTGTTAGATTGTAATGCTTAATGTAAGATCGAATTGATTATGGCGCAATGTCACAATGGCTGTATGTAAAAGAGATGAATGAACATTTAGTTGATTTACATTCGGAGGTGATAGTTATATTTAATTTATTGAGTGGCACGACTCGCTACATAGCTCTTTGTCTTCTTTACCAAAGTGAGGAAATGAAAGTCAAATTGACTCACGCGAGTAGGAATCGACTCACAACTGCCGCGGCTACGACGACGCTGTGCCGATACGCAACGACGGTCTCTATTATAACTACAGAATTACTATTACGAAGTTAATGAATATAATATACAAATACGTACATGTTGTAAGGCATGTAAGTAATGCTGCTGCGAGTGATACGGGCCATTTGAGCCCGAATGCGAGCCGTACCCCTCGTACTGTGCGGCGGAGTTGGGTTCGCTCTTGATATTAAAGAGTGAAGGGTTGGACAGGAACGCCGGTGTGGAGGGGATGCCCAGCGCGGGGTACTGCGAGTTCTGGCCGTGGGCATGGTGGTGAGAGTGGGCGTGGGCGTGGTGGGGAGACGGTGTGGGACCTTCACGTGTCTGCTTGTTCGTATGTGACATTGTAGCGGTCAAAGGTAGAGGCACTTCAGCTATGGCGGGCTTGCTTTCTGTAATCAAGTAGGAAATATTAATTTATTTAAATGTTATTCGGTTGAGAATAAGTAGTCTAATAGGTACCTATGTCTCCTTCAGTAGTTTAATGTAGAACATAGTGGCCTCATATAATGAAGTGAAAATTTCATTGCAAAGTATTTTGTTTTGTTATTGAAATATTCTCATAGAGCTAGTTGTACGATTTGCAAGACTACAGAATTTAACCTCACTTCAGTTTTGAATTTATTGTTTTTTAAAAATGTTATACATAATTTTTAAAACTGTACACTAAGGACACAAAATATTTTTAATGTAAAAAAATTGTAACGTAGTGAGACTCGAACCCGCGATTTCTTAGATTATCCAAACAATTGAGATTTCATATTTTATAATTTATACATTCATATTTTCTTATGTTATATTTATTTTTTAATAGAAAGCGTCACAACGTACCATCTATTCCCGGAGAGTTCTGACCGTCTTTCTTAGCAGCCTCCTGCGGGGGCTTCACGCCGTTGGAAGACTTCTTCGGTTTTCGTTTACGTGTCTGTATTCCATCTTTTCGCATAGCAAGCGGTCTGTGGATTAATGTTATAGGTAATTTAAACATTTTGCATATGTATTTCGAAATAAAGTACATAAGAATATGTTCTTAAAGAACCTGTATTTATTTTTCAACAGTGTCAAGGCACTCCATTCTCTGTTTTACACTCGAACTACTGAGAGTTTTGGAGAAAGATACCGAGAAACGAGAAATTTAAAAAGTAGAGATTACTCTCCATAAAAATAAGTTTTGTTATTTGTGAACTAGACTCGTTTATTTGAATAGATTGCGACTAAAGATTAATAAATATAAGGTTCTTAATTGCAAATGTTTATTATAATATTTTAACAAAATTAAGGATAATGTAAGTGTGGGTGCGTAGGAGGATTTTGAAAAAAGGAATTAAATAAAATGCAAACTTAGTGACTGATCAGCGTGCAGTTAGTAACGATATATTGAAGATTTAAAAATGAAAGAATTAAAACGACCGTCACATATGACACATACTCGATAACTTATATTAAGCGCCTGTTATAAAAAAATAGCAATACATTAAGAGGCTTCTGTTGCTTAACTAACTTAACGTTTACATTAAAAACTATTATTAAAAGTGCTTCAACAGTAAGTATTGAAACATACATTATCTTATGTTAGTTAGTTCGTGTTTTGGCAATAAATTATAACATATTTTATTCACATTTTCCTAGTTGCAAGCGTTTCCATTTTATATGAATAGATAAACGAATGGTGAAAATTGTGTGAGAGTGGGAAGTAGATGATGTAAGGACGAGGCGTCAGGTGGCGAGGCACACCTCGTGGTGTGTAATGTGTTTAGTTTTGACTGTTAGAATTTATTATGCAAATCAT
>DWQW01012062.1:0-11063 GCA_018249695.1 Heliconius erato demophoon | reverse complement strand
TGCACTGCAGCGCCTTGGCCAGCAGGCGCGCGCCCGCGTCGCCCGCCAGGTTGCCGCCCACGTCCAGCACGCGCAGGCGCCGCGCGCCGCCCAGCGCGTTCAGCAGCCCGTACAGGTCGCTCTGCAAACACACACCAACTTAGCTGGAGATTACTGCGCAGACGATGTCATTTAAGGATTTTTTTTCTCAGTTTTGCTTATTTTCTCCCCAAGTAAAGAATACGCAAAAATTCAGAAAACTTCAAAACGGCCACGATTCGTCAACCATAATGTAGTATTTTTTTACATTTTTTTAATGTCATTCCACACTTTAAAAAAATATTTTAGAGACCGCATAAAATTTAAAGGATAACGGGACTTCAACTCACTACTCCTTTAATACATAAATATAAAAAATATAATATCTATAAATTTACCTTAAGCTTACAATCACTGAGATCCAATGTAGTTAACGCTGTATCGGGTTCCTGGAGCACATGCACTAACGCCTATAAAACAAAACAATTTTATGAACATTTATTATTTAAAGATTTTTAAAACCTTCGCCGTTAGCGGATTCCCACTCAGTGGAATAAATTATTTTACATTTCCTAGCTCATGTAACAAGACAAAACACGGCGTTAAGTTCCGCCACTCGACACGTAATGTCTCCAAAATTGAAAAATGGACAAAGCGGAAAGTGGAACAGTGTCTTAACACTGAGTTTATTTTTAACAACGGTGTAATGCAATAAAAAACTATAGTACCTACCTACTTAACTAATTAATTATTATATATTTAGACAAACAACATACAAAACTTATATGATATAATCAATAATACTTCACCTGTATTAACGGTGGCGCATACGATCTTTTGCCTGTTAGTTTGCTTAACGATAGTTGTGTTATAGAGTGATTTTTTCCTATTGCTCGCACTATACCAGATAATTCAAATTCCATACCTGTTGATATTAGCATGATATTTAGTAAACTATAAAATACATAATTTATTTGAGTTATAAGAAATCAATTATACAAATTAAATATAGTTTAATAAGATACGATACGAGCGTTAGCATGAAATATGTACGAATGCAATTGCTTACATGTTTTTTTTTTATTTTAAATCTGATTAGACTCTATACATTCAGTATATCGTCTTTTTTTCTATATTATTGTCATTATTTTACAATATTTAAAAACTTAAAATTTACAAACATTTAACAAATAACTTCACATGATTATGTATCATAACTACGCTTCTTAATTGACATAATATTTGTCTATATACATATACTGACTGTTATCGGATAAATCCAGTGACTGCAGGCATCTCACACCATGGATGCAGGATTCTAGAACATGTGCCGCTTGCGATGATGCTAGTACGCCTGCTAGATTTAGTTTCACCCCCGCAGCACTCTCGTTGCATGCCAGTCCCAGAAGAAGGCTCCTGTATATTGATAGTATTTTGAAATATTTTAATTATTATTCCGTAGCGTTGGGCGCTTTGTTCTCTCTGACTACCCCGCAAGGGATAAACCGTGAAGCTAAGTTAAGTTATTATTTCAATTTCACGCTTTTTCTCGCATAACAGGATAGACAGGGGGTACTATTGTTAAGACGTTCTTTTTTCAACATTGCAAGTAATTTATAGAATTTAATACATATAATTATTTTCTTTAGCAAAGATCCACAATTAAGAAAGAGTCAAGTGGCCATTAAGAATATCTAGTACAAAAGTCGTGGCGAATGGCTGAATTTAACGCAGTACTTTGTCCTGTCAGCAGTGGTGTTGTCACACATATATACAAATAATTGTAACTAATTAACATAATAAGTGAAGTGCAGTAAAGTGATACAGAGTATAAAAAATAGATAAAGTATATACAATTAAATTGACAATTCTCAAATAGTATAGAGTATATATTTAATTTTTAGCTGAGTAGGTAGAGCACGCACTTGAGCGCGTCGGGCGGCATCTTGCAGTAGGAGAAGTCGAGGTCGGCGAGCGCGAGCGCGGCCGTGAAGAACTGTCGGAAGGAGGGCGGCGGGTCGCGCGCGCGCCGCCCCGCGCACCACGGGTTGCGCCCCACCAGCAGCGTGGCCAGCCGCGCCGCGCACCCGCGCAGCAGCGCGCCCCACATCTGCGCAACCACAGTACCACATATGTTATAATGTAGCTGCACATTTACATCAAATAATTTAATATTGTAAGCATCTCTAATTTTTTATGCGTTCTATAAAACAACGTGAGAATATTTCAATAATATTCTTTCATTTTATGCTTCTATTGTATAAATAGAATAAATTAAAACTTTTATATTGAAAATATTGTTGAGTTTCTTGCCGACTCTTCTAAACAGATTCCAATTGCTCCGAATCGGTGGTAGCAACGTCTTCATTCGACTATCAAAACTGCTAACAAAAATCTACTAGATTAAAGACCTATTCGAATTTGATTAGATTTCGAATTAAAAATTTTGACCTAAGCTGATACTGAAAAGTCGAACAATGACATATTTTACCTATTAATTCCTTAAAACGATAATATACGCTTTAAAAATAATAACATCAAAAACGCATTAGAAAAAATAATTTAGTGATAAGGAGGAAGCTTATAAAATTTTAGAATTTGTACAAATCCATCAATAATGTCATTTACATATAATTATACTTTAATAAAAATTTTAACTTCCATAGTTTTAGCAGGCGTTTCTTACATAGCAGAGTAGGAATCGAACCCACAACCGCTTAAAGCCTCACGTTTGAGTCCTTGCAATATTTAAACATGACAGATAATGGTCTTTATCCGGTCACTGTGCCAATTTGAAAGATCGTATCGCAGCTATAATAATAATTTGGATCACTTATAAATGGACTTGAGCCATATAAGAATCGAAAAGAATTTGTCAATCATCATAATCCTTGACTACTATCATACAAAGTGACAGTGACAGTATTAACCTACTTTTAGAATATTCAAGTGAATTCGCAAGCTATCTATAATTCATACTTATAATAAAATCTTATCTGTTCTGTCTGTACATAAAAGGTATATAAGAATGTTCGACAAAATTGCTATAATAACATATATTAAAAATAAGAATTGGCAGAAACTTTATTTTTCAATATAGGTATTTTGAAAATTGTTTTTAATTAGTTCAAACAGGTGAAGAACGTATGTACTTACGTTTTCAAGAGTTGTTTCTGTGTTAACCAAATTAAGATGTGTCAACACATTTGGTTGTGCAAGAAAATTATACAGGTTCTGTAACAATTTAAAAAATCTTCAATGAGTTAATAAATTATTATTATGACATAGTCGTATATTAAATCAGTTTTACGCTGTATCTGTATGTATAGAACAATATTTATCATAATATAATAAAATATTTATATAAATGAGGCCAGTGTGGCACAGAGGCATAAAGTGTGACTTTTGCAGTCATTGATTGGTTGTGGGTTCGATCCCAACTCGAGGGTATGTAATATTTATTTAAATTTATATTTTCATTTCTTTGCTCTGGCGTCGAGGCAAAGCGCGGCGTGGAGTTCCGGCACTCAATACGCAATGCCTCCATAATTTGGCGGAAAGTGGAGAATGGAGTGTCTTAACACTAGGTTTCCTCTGCCTTCTCTGCGGGATACAGCGTGAAACTGATTTATTTTTGTTATTTATATAAGTCTGGACAAACACAGTCTACTATTTAATAATCTAACATACATTATTTTTAAAACAAGCCAATTGTACAGAATTCCTTTACGTTTTCAAAAATATGTTTCAAATTAAAATAAGGCCAATATAATTTTCCAATGGCACTGTGACTTACATGTACATCGTCCTTCAGATTGTTATGCGACAGGTCGAGGTGCGACAGCGTGGACAGGTGGCACGAGGTGTCGTTGAGCATGATGGCGAGGTGCAGCACGCTCTTGCCGGTGAGGCCGCACTGCGACAGCGCCAGGTGCCGCAGCCCCTCCGGGTTGTTGCCGAGGCCCGTCAGGACGCTTATTGCACCTGGTTATCAGTTAATGGAGTATTACTACACTATACTAGTATATGAACAATATTCATTGAGTGATCAGTATGCAATGCAATTTACTTAAAGGATTTACTAAATTTTATATTACATAATTGTGTATATATTTGATATTTAGTGATACGGGGATTTTTTGAAATTTTATAATTTTTTCTTGTCAATAAAATGTAAAATTAACAAAGTATCGAATGAGTTATATATAGAAACAAGAAGCACCTTTGTCCTCGATGTGGTTCTGCGACAGGTCGAGCGTGTGCATGGCGGGCGGCGCGCGCGCGCGGGCCAGCGCGTGGCCCAGGCGCGTGGCGTGGTCGTGGCGCAGCGCGGCGGCGCGCCACGACAGGCGGCGCGGCGGCGGCGCGGCCTGGCGCAGCAGGCGCGCCACCGCCTCCCACGCCTCGCCGCCCACGCGCACGCCGTCCCCGCACACGCCCTCGAACCACGTGTTGTGCTGCAGCGCCATCACCAGAGGGATTAGGTCCCTGCAACCAAACAAACATTGTCCTATACGCAACAATCGAACCTACAACCGTCGCATTTACAGTAAGGTGATGCGCCGTTTACCACAAATGTATATATTTTAAGAGTCGTTGAAAACAATATATTACAATAATTACCATTAACATAAAAATTACATGCAGTGTAAATAAACAAACATTTAAAATTTTATAAAGAACCATATTTTTCTATCTTACTATACCTCTGATCCAAGTGGTCAAAGTCTTTCAAATGCAGCATCCTGATGTCATGCGCGAGGTATATCGTATCTATATCCCACGCAACTTCAGCTCTGTGGAAAACCATTCCAATTTAGAACATCATCAACAACATAAACCCATTTAGAACAAAAAAAGTATGATAACTTTTTTTTTGCATGCATTTTACACCGTAAATATGTATATAATGTTTCGTTCATCCAAAAAAGGTAAGTGCCTAATATAAAAAATCTAAACCTCTTTTTCTGACGTTAATAAATGTTTCGCTCACATTCACGCTTGATTGTGCACAAGTGTTGCTTTGTAGCAACACTTGTGTTAGATATTATTGAAAATATATGTTTTTGCTTCACGCTGTATCTACGCACATAGCACTGTAGGCAGTAAAAAGCTGGGAATCAAGTGTTAAGAACTTTCGTTGTAATCTATGTTTTAACCTGGATTTTTACGAAATCGGAATTTATGTGGGAAAATCTACATTTATGTCATTGGTACAGAACCCTTGGTGGGTCGAGCCCGACTCGCGCTTGGTTTTCTACATACATTTAAATAAACTTTCGTATATTTCAAGTGGGCGTAGGCGCACAGGCGCCGCTAGTTTATGAATATATTTCAATAATTGAGGCCAGTCATGGTACAGGGGCACAAGCAGGCAACTGTAAACGCTAGAGGTTGTGGGAGTGGGTTCGATTTCCACTCGAAGAAATGAAATATTGAATATTTTCGTTTCTTCGCTCTAGGAGGCAAAGCGCGGCGTCGAGTTACGCGAATACCTCCAGAATTCGACGAAAAGTGGGCAACTTAACATTAGATTTCGGTCCCATATTATGTTCTACAATATACATATATTATATCCTACGATAATATTATAAGTATAGATATCCTGAACAGGCCATCTAGCAGTTGAAGAAAGATTTACTATGAATACTTTTGTGGATTTGATAACAAGTAAGTAAAAAACGGAACGCCATAATTAAAAAACAACAACAAAAATTTAAAAAGATAATATCCCCATTCTTGTTGGAAACAGTGCAGATTTATCCTTTGCATAACCTCTAAATAGAGATGTATGACGTCATTTTATAGTTTTTCCTCACATTTGATTATTTTCTCCTTGATTGCACAATGAACAAACGTTCAGAAAACCTAATTTCATGGAAGCTAAGTCTCATCGACAATACATTCCGAAAAAAAAACAACATCAATTGCTAATAAGTACAGCATCAACGCAGATATCAGGATATGGTCAAATTCAGAACGAGTATCAGATTTTCCTAAATTTCAATATAACGATATGGATGTTATATTCAGATAAAAATAATGATTAATATTATCTATTCTAAATATACACACACATGTATATCAGCTTACATGTTATCTTATTCAAATTGAAATTTTGGATATGATGACGTGTATTACGAATTTTAAATAAAGATTTAATTTCAAGTATGATTCATAATAACTTCTAGGATATACCAGTTACTGTTAATGTGAATATGATTGAATATGACGATTCGGCAATATTATCGTTTTGAGCATTGAGATTCAAAATGGATTTTGTTTAATTATCGTTTTCTATATAGATACAACTTTATTTTTAAACACGCTTTACCACGCATAGCAGGGTGGGCAGAGAGAACCTAGTGTAGACACTCTATTCTTGACTTAAACTCGATTTAAATTTCTCCAAGTTTTAAATAATACATCGGTTGTAAATTTTAGTTTATTCCTATTGTGTAATTTATTCTCACCAAATCTAGTTCTGGTGATGGTGAACTCTAGATTTTTACATTTTAAAAATGAAGAAAAATGATCTTATATATAAAAGTTTTTATTATAAAAAAAAAACAATCTCACCTAAAAGGAGTTTGGCAAAGATCACACATAGCAGCGTATTGATTGGAAAAATCGCCACATGTTGAATGTTTCCTCGTACCACTGACGTGTTGCAATGGAAACGGTAGATTTACCTGAAATTGTCATAAAACGATTTTTATTTTTATACAATAAAATAACTTAGCTTCACGCTTTATCCCTAGCGGGGTAGTCAGAGAGAACGGAGCGCCAAACGCTACGGTCTCTACATACCTCTTTCGCCTCGTCCACTGTCATCAACCTCTTCATACATGCCCTCCGGGGGGTCCTCATGCTTTTTACGTGACCTTCCTCCAGTATCTGTGATACTGTGTTTTCGAAGGTCAACCGGGGCAATAAATGAAATGATGTCGAAATTAAAAAGTTTAGAAATTTAAAGCCTAATTAAATAACGGTACTATTAATAATTGGTAGATAAGGAACAGTATTTCAAAAGAATTTACTACAAACAATTTTTCATGTAGCTCACGCCAAATATTTTATATAAATTAATGAAGTGAAACGCACGCATATTTCCCATTACAAAATTTTGTCGTTATTTTGGTTCAATAATGTTACATATACTTTGTTGTGTATTTACGTAATTCACAATTACGAAAGCCAAAATTCTTGATTATATAAACAAACATGTGATAATACCTACTTATTTTTTATATCATTCTCGAATAGGCGCGAAAGTTGAAAGTATTAAAGTAATGGTTTTATAATGTATACAAACAATATTGTAACACTTACATAACTATGATATTTTAATTTGATACTGTTTTGAAAATTAAAATTATTTTTTGTTGTCAAAAGACTAATAACACTATTAAAGTAGTTATTGATCATATTGTCAACATAATTAGATATATTAAAAATAATAAAATATATTTTTCAGCATTTAATATTGAGACCGGTCGTGGCGCAGAGGCACAAAATTTGACTGTAAAATCGACTGGTTGTGGGTTCGATCCCCACTCGAGTGAAATATTTATTTACATTTATATTTTCATTTCTTCGCTCTGGTGTCGAGGCAAAGCGCGACGTTGAGTTCTGTCACTCAGCACGCAATGCCTCCAGAATTCGGCGGAAAATGGGAAACGGAGTGTCTTAACACTAGGTTCCCTCTGCCTACCGTGCTGTGTGCGGGATACAGCGTGAAGTTGATTTGATTTAATATTTTTTAAAAGTGCCTTATTGATATAAGCTAATAATGCTAATAAAGAATGACTTGTTGTTTTTATACACTTATATTTTTATTGTAAACCAAACAGCATACAGTACAGCAAACATACCGTAGGTATGGTATAATTAATATTAATTAAAATAATCGTGATGGAAGTGAAGTTAACGAACTAATTAAAGCAAATTAAAATTACCACAGCTTATTGAAACGAAACTGTAAAAAGTTTTAGAAATTAAAATATATGCCCACCTAATAAAAAATTAAAAATTAAATCAGCTTCACGCTGTATCCCGGACACAGCAGGGTAGACACAGGGAACCTAGAGTTAAGACACTCCCGTTCCCCACTTTCTGCCGAATTCTGGAGGCATCGCGTGTTGAGTGGCAGAACTCAACGCCGCGCTTAACCTTGACACCAGAGCGAAGAAATAGAAATATAAATTTAAGTAAATATTTCATCTCCTCAAGTGGGGATCGAACCCACAACCAGTCGGTTTCACAGTCACACCTCGTGCCGCTGCGCCACGACCGGCCATCTAATAAACATATAATAATATTGAGCAAACCTTTAAAACTATATCCTCCATGGGCACATTAGGAAACAAGTCGTCGAACGCGGCTATTAAAGCGTGAATAGCATTTATAACGCCTTCCGAAGAGCCTTCTTCACCTGAAATTCGATATGTAATAGTTACTTAAGTATGCTGTTGCGTACGTTGTTTTCGTTTTTTTATACACTTTCGTTAGTTACGTCACAATAAAATACTATAATATAATACAAGGCTATAATGTAAGCAAAAAATGTTTATCAACATACACCGCATGATGATTCAGAGCTTAAAGTCGCGTTTATCAAATATAATATACGGTCCTAACCGCTCTTAATTTATGCTGGTTAAAAAAGTACCTTACATGTATAGGCAAAAGTAGATTTGTTTCAAGAATATTATATATAGTACCCGAGCTGCTATAAAAATAAAAGCTAAATGAAAAGAACCAGTTTAAACACATTAACGTATACAGGATAATTGTAAATTATATTGCGGACGTTTAAAAAGGAATAGCGAAACGCAGTTTCGTAAAGTCATCATTAACAAATACTTATTAATTAAGAACGTAATATAAACAAAATTGGATAAATCACCTTTAAAATATAAAGTAGAGGCCAGCCTTGACACAAACGTACGATTGAATATTCAACAGATTTAGGTTCGATTCCCGCTCGAGAAAATAAATAAAATATATATTTTCGTCCTCGCTCTGGTAACCAGGCGAAGCGCGGCATTCGCTTTTATTTTTAAACTTTATATAGAAATGTAAAAAATCTTATTAAGTATCAAAATTAACCTAACACCATTCTAAAACAGATATTTAAAATAAAAACCGCCATTATCAATTGCATGTCACAGATATGGGTCTTAATTAACAAACAATAGTCAATTAATCTCTTACCTATAAGAATCGACACTGGCTTGTGTTCGTGTATCAGCGTAATGGACAGATGATTCGCCTTCTTGCTCTCTAACGCTTCTATTTCCATTAAATGGAATCCATTGTCAATCTGTACACACAACGATTACAATATAAAGTATGACATAAACATTTTATTGTTTTAATAGAATAATAGGTGTTGTGGTCATTCTTTTGTAGATTCTTTATATTCCTTTGATTGGATTTGTTTGCATGTGCATTTCTTGCTGTTTATTATTTAATATTATAATTATCTAAAATATTTACATAAAGCAAGGATAGTTATATTCACAGTATAAAAGTTATTGTAAATGATACATATTGAGAATAATTTATACAAATAATTAAAATGTAACTGATCACTGTCTGCACTAAGAAGATATATAGGAAAATTTATTATAGGTTTAGATTAAAGTAATAGAATCCAAAACAATTATTTTTAATTTTTTTCAGTGTAGTTATGGATGCTGATCTCAGACAGAACTTCTTTTTAAGTAATTTTTTTTTGCTTTCAACCTAAGGATTAAAAATTAATTTAATTATTTAACTTGAAATTGCTAGCAAAAAATTGATTTGATATGAAGGAAGTTGTTGCTGTATTATTTTTACATTGTTTTATTATGTGAAAAAAGTATTGTTCATAGTTACATAATTTCTTATTTAGCCTCATTATAAAAATTATATTTCTTCTAATAATTTATTTTCAAATCTCATAAAAAAAATATCTGGTATTAGTCATACAAAAAAATATGTTAATAATATCAATATCATTAGGTTATCTGTATTGTAAATGTACAAGTAAATATAATTAATGAATACTCACTCTTGTTGGTACTTTTGTAGTTGTTATGAAAACCCTAAATGAAGTTACAATCTGAAAATAAAATAGAATATAAATTGATGTGCAATGTATAGTAACAGTATTTGAATATAAAATTAATTTATTATTGTCAAGCAAGAGCTAATACCTTTTGTAAAAATAGAAATAGTCAATAATATCACATCTAATAAATTTAAGTTTTCTAAGCATGCAATAAAAAGTTTTTAAGCAAAAACTATTTCCTTCAATAACAGATCTCAAGGATTATTTTAAAAATACCTAGCTTAATCAATAAACAGATATGTTACAGTTACGAAAAAAATGAACAGGATATAAAAAGATTTATTTGCTGATTGTTGTATATACTATATATACTTTAGTAATCTCATTGTTATAATATTCTATTATGATAAGATCATAATTTAGGCTAATTTACGTAAACATTACATATGTTTGTGCACAACACAAATTCTCTTAAATACGTCATATCAAAATTATCATACTCTGATCAGAGCGAGATATCCATTAAATATCTTCCTCTGGTCTTCAATAGTTTTCGATTAGTGAGATTTTACTGTATTAGTTTACAGCATTAACATTGTTTTACATTAAATTACATAATTATATTTAAATGCTAACAAAAAACCAATGTAATTACATTTATAGTAACGTAAGAAAATAAAAGGAAGGTTTTATATGATGCAATAATAAAAAAGTCATGTTTTCTATTGAGCTTTTAAATTCAAAATTAATTATAATTAAGATATGTTTCAAAATATATTAAGCAACTAAGATGCTTATACAAAATTTTCTTTAAATATATACATTTCTATATAAAAGTTATAGTTAAAACTAAGTATCTTAAAATAGCAACAGTTCTGCATTGTGGGTGTAAGCTCCATAGGGACTACACATACAAACAACTGGTACATAGATATGAGACACACCTTAGTGACTCATGCTATTGTCCAGAAAATTGATCAGTTACACT
>DWQW01012061.1:0-11063 GCA_018249695.1 Heliconius erato demophoon | reverse complement strand
CAAGGCAAACGAGCGTTCGGGTCACCTGATGGTAAGTGATTACCGCCGCCCACGGCCCCGTGCAACACCAGAGGAGCTACAGGTGCGTCGCCGGCCTTTAAGGTGGAGATAGACGCGCTTTTTGAAGATACCCATGTCATATCGACCTGGAAACACTGCCGCGGGTAGGCCATTCTATAATATAATTCGTAACATTTACCTTTGTATTTAAATGATATTTTGTAGCAATGTATTTTTTTAAAAACATTGATAAAATGTCAAATAACATCACATTCAACATTTCTGAAAATGAAACCTTACTAGATCGATTTATCGCTGTCCAAAAATCTAATTATTGGAGCCGTTTTCGAGATTCAGGTAAGAATTGCTTGCCTTCACGGGGAATTGTGGAAGTTTCTCGTAAAAATATTTTTTTTATGTAAGTTTCTATTGAGTTTTAGTTAAAGTTTCTGTTTGATTATCACAATTATTTTTTATTATACTAACGTAGTGGTCCCTGCTGCCAAGAATGACATAGAAGTGGTCCTTGATCAAGAAAAGGTTGGGAACCCCTGATATAATGAGCAATTTGGGATTTCTGTGCAACGACTTCGTAGCCACGTTCCGTTGCCATAATTACGCACGCGACCACTTTGAATGCTCGTCGCACGCGTATTTATGGCAATGGGACGTGGCTACGATGTCGTCGCACATAAGGCCTCGTTCGCACGGCGACTTTTTGTAGTACGATAAAAAGTAGTTTCAACAGAACAAATGCATTCGCGTGGACAGGTTCACACGGAAGAGATTTTAAATCGCGGCTGAATTTTATCGTGCGCTCCTCTATTTCAAGCGCCCGGTGACTAAAGTGGAACATATGGAATTCCCTACTACTGTTCTGACGAGAGACAAAAAATTCGCATGCATTACGATCAGTACGCTGCGAGCATTCAAAGTGGTCGCACGCGTATTGATGGCAACGGAACGTAGCTACGATGTCGTCGCACATAACGTGTCGTTCGCACGGCGACTTTTTTTAGTACGATGAAAAGTAGATTCAATAGAACAAATGCATGCGCGTGGATACGTTCACACGGATTACCAAATTTCCTCGCCTCAGCCTGCGTTACATATAGTCCCGTTGTTGTGAGCCTTCCTCTCCCTTTCTTCCCAGCCACGATTTTCGGCGCTGGTCTATTAAACTCTCCTTCTCCAGAGGAAGCTGATTCGTCACTTTTATGTCGGGGCCGCTTCCTTCTGTCCTTCAAGTAAGACGTCCTTATTGACTGTGACCCGAGCGAGGTGAGGCTCTCCGTATCTGAGCTCTTCGACCCAGGCGCCCCCCAGAACCTTCCACCAGACGAGACAGACTCACGTCTCAATCTCGCACCACTGGGCACAATCGTCACTCCCTTGCTCAGATCCAGCCTTTTAATTACGACCTTTGCCTCCTTTAGTCGTTTAGGCACCTCTTGCAACACCTCCACAGGCAAAGACTCCTGCAACTCTACGCCTTCCGCAGGCACCACCCAGCTTAAACACAGCCACTGCTCCGCCCGTCACAGGCCCGTCCTCTACACCGCCCTTTACAGGCCCTTCCTCTACTCCGCACTTCTCGGGCCCCTCCCCTTCAACACATCGGTACACTTGGCCCCCCCAGATTCGTGGGGCTTGCGTGCCGTAGCTCGGAGGGATTCTCCGGCCTCGTGGAGACCGGTACCCTCCTGGGGTAACACAAAATTTTTTGTTACCGACACGTTGGTTTTGGCTGTTCCACAGCTGGGCTTTTCTGTCGGGGTGCGCTCCCTTAGGCCGTGTCTATAACAATGGACTAAAGGGACAAAGATTTCGGCGGAAAGTGAGGAACGGAGTGTCTTAACACTAGGTTCCCTCTGCCTACCCTGCTGTGTATGAGATAGAGCGTGAAGCTGATTTTTTTATTTAAAAAATTGATACTGCTAGTACGTTTGTTTTAACCATTTCCACGTCTTATATCTCTTTTTTGCCGTGAAAGACGGCAAAAAAGAGATTTAAAATCGCTCGTATGAACAGGCAAATTGTACGCGATTTAAAATCTCTGTCGCCGGAATTTTTCGCCGCGACGCGAACGAGTAGTTAAAGTGTAATATGCGTTATTTTTAATATTAACGTTTCATAAAAGAAATAGAGGACAGTCGTGGCGTAGGGGCACGAGCGTGCGACTTAAGCGCGAAAGGTTGTGGGTTTGATTCCTACTCGAGGAAATGAAATATTTAATATTTTTAAAACCGCGGCGTTACGTTCTGCCACTCCATGCGCAATGCCTCCAGAATTTCGGCAGAAAGTGGGGAACGGAGTGTCTTGGGATACAGCGTGAATTTGATTAATAAATTTAATATTATATAATAAAATTAATAAGGAGGCCAGTCGTAGCAGGGGGCATAAAGTGTGACTCTAAACGCGACTAGTTGTGGGCGTGGGTGTAGGAAGGGGGGGGGGGGAGCCGGATGGACCGTACCCACCCCAGAATAGTGTGGTGCCCACCCCAGAAATTTTACTTACAACAAAATTTGCCCCGAAAAATTTACAAAAAACTACATTTACACGAACATATCAACAAAGCTAAAGTCCAACCCCCTCCTAAACAACCATTTTTTTTTATTTATTAAGTATAAGTCAAAATCGAACCCACACTTTCTGAGTTACGATTATGTTGGTAGGTGGGTAGTTACGTAATAAAATTTATTAATACTAACCATAATACAAGCATACTGTTATTTAAAACAGAGTTCTCATAAAACGACATGTTTTAGTAGTGACCTCGTTAACACATGATTTAGTGGTGAGCAATTTCTTTGAATGCCAAACATGTCGGTTTGTTTAATATAAGTATACATTTAAATAATTTACGCAAATTACATATAGAATACTATTAATTTATAACATTGTTAAAAATATCGTAGCTCCCTTACTACTCCGCTAGGATGGGATAAAGTGAGAATCTAAAAGAAAAACAATTACTTATAGAAAAGAGGTAGGTTAAAGAATGCAGTTTACGATTTTTTCCGCATAGGTTTCTTCCGGTTAAGTAGGCGAAACCTAGTGTTAAGACACTCCCTACATTCCGCCCGGTTACGAGACATTACACCATTCAACAGAGTAGGGGAATCCAACGCTTTACTTTATCTAAATGAACCATAGTACATACATAGATGTAAATTATTTCGAATTGAACTCCCGACTTTTTTTTTGAGTCGACGACGATATAGGTAAGAAACAATAAAATCTAACATCTGGTAACTTAATATCTCTAAACATGGAAAAAATAAATAAATGTGAATCGTACTCTGAATTAAGAAACAAAAAAAACCCACTTAATTGCGAGTGGGACTCATCCGCCGAGGTTTCCGTACCAATTTCAGGATTGTAGGTCAACGGGAAGTACTACTTATAAACGTTGACAAACTTTTATAAAAAAATTGTCTGAAATGAACTACAAATATAAGTTTGTGATGTTTTTTTTTATAGAATATGTATAAATTTTTACTTTTATGGCTTTTTTCTTTATTTTCATATAACTTTTCATTTCGCGCTAAATTTCATAACTGTAGGGTGGACCTACAGTTATGAAATTTAGTAGGAAGTACACCCTACAGGTTTTAATTGCCCTGCGAATTTCATACAAAACGCAGCCCTACGTTCTCCTTAAGACACTTCCGTTTCCCACTTTCTTTCGAATCCTTCAGGTTATGCGTGTTAAGTGGCGGAATTCAACGACGCGCTTTGTCTCATTATCAGAGCGAGTGGGAATCGAACCCACAATCGTCGCGTCACGTCTCTTAGGGGTCAAAAGTACTACTATTACTTCTAGCTTAACGCTTTATCCCTAGCGGGGTAGTCAGAGATAACGGAGCGCCAAACGCTACTGTCTTTACATACCTCTTTCGCCTCGTCCACTGTCATCAACCTCTTCATACATGCCCTCCGGTGGGTCCTCACGCTTTTTACGTGACCTGGAGGAAGGTTATATTTTTTATACTGTGTTTTCGAAGGTCAACCGAGGTCTCGCCCTACCTCTCTTACCACTCACTTTTCGATCATAAATCTTTTTTGCTATTCTTTCATCACTCATTCGTTCGACGTGCCCAAACTACGTACTGGCGTGACATCCTCGCTAGTACCTGCCATTCTGTGTACCTCTTCATTGCGGATTCGATCAGCTAAGCTGACTTCGCATAGCCTACAAAGAGATCGCATCTCCAAGGCTCTCCAAGCAATCTTTCTTTCATTTTTCTTCTGTAATATCGACGTTTGCTGCCGTATAACAGTGTCGGTACCAAAACTGCATTGTGTACGGCCAAACGCGCAGCTGTGCTGACGTTTAGCCATCTTACCAATGCAGCTAAGGCCCCGTTGACCCTGTTACCGGCAGCAATACGCCTTTCCACATCTATCTCGTATTTTCCATCTTTACTGAACATACTTCCCAAGTAAGTGGTCAAAAGCCATTAAACCTATAGCTCTGAAATTTTGCAGGAAAGTTGTGAACGACACGGTGATCCCAGCGAAGGAGTACGGTGATAATTGTAATTGTAGTTTTTAAATAAATGGTCCAAAATGTGTCCCATAGAGTTGAGCTGTACGTTTTGAAATTATATATGTCAGTTTTAAAGAGTCATTTTATTTTAAGCGTAGAGCTTATATATATATATATATATATATATATATATATATATATATATATATATATATATATATATATATATATATATATATATATATATATATATGTATATATATATGTATATATATATGTATATATTTATTAAGGTGGGTTGGGCCACTACCGCCGGTTTTAAATGCCGGGGGTGGTAATGGGTAATGATCCGGTCGAGTGTGCCCATGCGTGTTGCCATTGCTGGCGACGTGACTCTACCACACGTACTTTAATCGCCTCTTACGACGCCACCGGTACCAGGATGATCCTACTCTAGGCCGGGATCACACGGCACAAAAATTATAATATTATAATTATAAAATTATATATTCTATATACTAACTGAAGGTAAGGACGTAGTAAAATACATTACATAATAGGTATCACTTGATTAAAGCTTGATAATATCTTAAGTAAACTAGCAAGTGGAGAATACGTCCAAAAAAAGCCCCCAAAACAGTGAAAGCATTTCCCAAAAAATCACCAAATAAGTCAGGCGAGTCAAAATATTGCTGGCAAAACGTTTGGAATGCAAAAATTACCAATCGGCTCGATAAAAAGCTGTAATTGCTATATATATGCGGCGGCGACCGCATCTCGCATACGTTTTATACAATGTACTCACGTCTATATAAAACCGGGGAGAGAGCCAAGTTCTAAAATTAAAGGCCGAAAGCGACCGACACGCCACGAAACCGCCCGCCCGCCTCAGTCCATCGTCAACTGCCGACATTCCCAAATCTCGATCGCGCGGCATCGAAAACTACACTTGGCGTAGAAACAGAAAAATAAAACACCCTATTAGGACGTCCGTGTGCTCGTGTGTATACCGAAATTGTTACGTGGATAAGTGACAAGTGATTTGTGGATTTTCGAACTTCCGTGCTGCCGGTAAAAGTTTTGTTTTTTTTTTTAAATATAATTCTTCCATTTTTAATCTATGCCTGTCTATATCTTGGCATCTGTCGTCTAAATAAATCCTTATAGCACGTGCTTCCAACTTTTGAGTATAGAGTTTCAGTATACGCCTTTGAAAACCATCAATCCGATACAAATGGAGTAGCCTCATTTTGTTTTATTTTGAAGTAAACTTTCAAGTTTTGATAAACAGCCGGTGTTTTCCTAACCTCAAACATCCACTGCTACGATCTGGGTCGAATTATTATATTGAGTTGGCCTAATTCTTTCAGTCTTTCTCAGAAATTATAATAAATCTTATAACGTGGGCTCAAACTACATAAATTGTTGTATGTTATAATATAGCCATTTTACTGAAGTATGAGTACCTTACTATATGCGGCACTTAAACCGTATTATTTATTAATTACTAATTACTTAATACTTATAATATCTACATATTATTTTAAAATTGCTATAACTTTGATGCAAGTTTGTTTGAAATAAAAACATATAAAAACTAATTTTCGCTGCACTATTATCACGAAGAAAAAAAGGGAAAAAGAAGCTTGTAACGTAAAAGGACTATTAAGTATTTGGCAGCATTTCTTTCCGCATTGCGTCATCTTAGGAGATAAGTAAGACCGTCACAAAGTCTAGACCCCAGTCTAGTAACCAGAAGTACCTGGCTTAGTATTGATTTTAAAATTTTCTCCTTTGCAAGAACTTTTCAGCCAAGTACAAGTACCTTGGGTATACTTTCATCTGATTAGACCAAAAATTGGTTATTTATTTTTAGTTTTGTTAAAATTATAATGTAAATTTTAACGGCCTTGACATAAAAAAAACTATTAGGCGTGACATCTTAAAAGTTCATCATCCTTGAAACGTCTTTGTGACTGTCACAGCAAGTAGAACAGAAAAAGTTTCCAGGTGAATATGAAATTACATGATGAAATGTAGTTTTTCTACAATTACGTTTAATGCTTTTTATATTTTCTAAGTAATCGTTAAACCACCTAAATTAAAATGTTAAATATGAAAATGAACATTTTATTTGTATGTGTCAAAATCAAACCATGTATTTTGTATTTTTAGTAACCAAATAACCTTTGTATGTGACTATTTTTCTTAGCAATATTATCCTTTTCATATAGACGAAGAAATATTTGCAATCATATTTTAATCATGTATATTTTCCCCATGGTGCAATCGTGATGTGTTTATTTAATCGCGGTAGAGGGGAGTTCAAATTCTTCACGCGAGAAATTGTGGAAAGTTGAGAACTTTGTCTTTCTTGCTGTAACAGTGTAATGGATTATGATCCTTAGAATTTATCTGCTTACAAAACAAACTGTTTTAAAAATATAAATATGGCACATAAGTATTTCACATCGTAAATATTTTAGGTCACTCTGTCTGATGTTTAGGCAGGTCTGTAATTTTAGATCAAACTTCAAACATTAGCGCATGTTAGCATATTTAGGTTAGAAATTAGGACGTTCTTTAAAAGAATGATTCACTGACGATAATGATGAAGTGTAAATCACAATATCAAGGCAAATAAGTATACTGCACTTTTGGTCGACAATTATAAATTAACATTTTTATTATATGCATATATTGTCGTAGATGGGTTTTAGATTTGTTTTTTGTATTTGATTTTAGAGAAAAACTTGTCTTTAGAGAAAATGAAATGAAGAGATTGGGTTTCTGAGACATATGTGACAAGATTGATGACTATAATATAATACTTCGTGTATTATAGTCATCACAAGTTTTGACACGTTATTAAAAATACATGGCTAGGAATTATGAAAAAAAAAACAAACATCAAATAAAATTTATTACACGTTAATAAACAGGGAACAACTCGTATTTGATCCGGATGTATCATCTTGTATTTATTATAAAACAACTACGTTGATGGCAAAAGAAGCTCTCAAGGGCTGTTTATTAACATGATTCTGAATAAAAAATCTTAATTTTTAATAGGTATGCAGAAAAGAAAAGAAAGATAATATTAAATGGCAAACGTTCACTTAAACCCTATTGACGTCTAGATACGAAGTATTGATTAGGATCTTGCCATTTGTGTGGAGGAAAGCCCATTTGTGACATATTTTAACCTTTGTTTCCCCTCTATTGCCAAAAGAGTATTTATATTGGGGGTTTAGTGGTGAAATACAATAATTAAAATAGTCTAAATATACCAATAGTAACAGATTGAAATATGGAGAAAGAGCCACACTTGTTGTCCACTTAGGTGTGTATCAAGTATGCTACAACGACGTCCCACTGTGATGTCTGTTAACTCTTTATTTATCTTCACTTCAAGTGGCAGTTCTTTGCATTGTTATATATTTTAGAAATATTACATGTTGAGCAGCCGATCTTAACACTGCTTATGACTTATTCATCTGAAACATTTTTTTTTATTTCTACTATAACATCACATTTTATACTATTTCATGTAGGTATAGGTACACTTTTTAAGTGCGACTACTGCGATACTTAATATTTTAACGAAGTACTAAATCTCTTTTAATGATATATTTAGAGAAAATCAATCTTTGTTTGTATATACCGTCAAAAGTAGTAGGCGGTGTAGCTTCGATACTTTTCTAAGGCATCCAAGATGCCTACGTAACGTAAAATAATTGGATGTATTCATTAAAACAATGAATCTTAAAGTACATATTTAATCTTTCACTTGATATCTTCCTCCCATCGTAGAAAGTTATATTTTAAAGTTTACTTTGCTTTAAATGGAATTAGTTTTTGTTATCTATTTGAAAAGGTATTTTATGATAAGCAGTTGGTTGGCTTTCACTTGGTTTGATGAATAATATCTTTGTTTATTGTTCTTAAGTTCTACTGGGTGTAATAATAACTAAATAACTGCTAAATAACTATAGTTGTAAATAATTTCAATAGTAAAATAATATATAATATAATTTAAATACTAAAGTAATTTAAATATGTATTCTTTATAATTTTTTAACTTGCAAGAAGTTATCCAAGAAGAAGAAACTGGGGATTATCTGGGCAGAGCGAGATGGTACTTCACGCCAAAACACCGATTGGCCCTATATAAGGCCCAGGTTCGGCCTCATATGGAGTACTGTTCTCATTTCTTACTTTTTATATTAAAAAAAATTAAATTAAATTAAATTAGCTTGACGCTGTATCCCGCACACAGCAGGGTAGGCAGAGGGAACCTAGTGTTAAGACACTCCGTTCCCCACTTTCTGCCGAATTCTGGAGGCATTGCGTGTTGTACTTTTTATATTAGGTTTATTAATATTTCTAAATAAAATGTTAAGTGTGCACTTAACATTTTATTTATTTATATTTGTTTATTACTTTACATTATTTATTTAACGTCACTTATTTATATTTTTTTATACATTATATTGAGCAGAGCGAAAAGAAGCTCTTGCTGAGTAAAAGTGTGTTTCGTTGTGCTACTCCTCTTAAACCGTTAAACTTACAGCTCTGAAATTTTGCAGGAACGTTGTGGACGACGAGTGATCCCAGCGAAGTAGTTTGGTGATAATTGTTATTTTGTGAGGCTTTCTTATATTCTTCTTTGATCTTGGACTTCTCAACGTGGTTATTCTTTTAGTGTAGCTATTGTGCACACTCACGTTACATACCCCGTCTACATGTATTTAGTTTTTGTTTAATTTTTTTTTTTTAATTGTGATGCCTTTTATTATTGTGTGTTGAGTTTTTTTTGAGCCCTATGTCCTGTAATACTTCAATCAATAATTTCAATGTACGAATATGGTCTATGGTCGAGAAACCTTTTCTAATGCTACTTACTCCATAGGTTGTTCGTCATTTAATGTGTGGCTTACTCTAATGTTAATCAGGGACGAAAATAGCTTGTGTTAAGCTAGATAATAGACTTATTGGCATATAATTCGTAATATCACGTGGATCACCTTTTCTATATTTTAGGATTAGCACATTTTAGTTTAACAAGTCTAATATTCATTTTATACTTATACAGTTATTACTTGTTACCATGACCTCCTTAGACTAATAGAAATGACTTAGAGTTGTATACGACACATGAAATATTTTAGGTGACCGAAGTAACCCGCAGGTACAGTAGTTTAAATGGAAATGATTGACGTAATGTAGTTAGTAGGTTATAAGCGTGTAGTAGGTCAACGAGGAACGCACAGACTGTATGTCGTTAGTGTTTTACGATAAATGGACTTTGATTCGAAGATATTTTAAAGCTATTGTTCCTGACATAAGCAAGTTCAACCAAGCAAAATCGAAGTGAAAGTCAAATAATTTTATTCAAAATAAGAAGTTATATTCTTCATCTCTTGAACGTCTAGCAATTTACCACCATTTCACTAAAGTTAATGCCTCAGACCTAAGAAGAACCGGCGTAAGAAACTCAGCGGGACTTTTTTTTCAAATCACACCAAACTTTTCAATTTTATAACATTAGTATAGATGCAGATTCAATGTCAATGTCTATGATGATATATATTCTATTTAAGAAAATCCTGAGTCACCATGACAGTATTGCCAGACAATCCATCTTCAAGCAGTAGGCAAGTGTAATCGATGAAAATAATAGACACGTGAGATACAAAAGGGTACATTATGTCATGACAATGCCACTGCAAATTTATGAAAGATATATATTTTGGATAAATATATGACATTCAATTTCAGGTGAACGCCATTTTTTGTCTTATAATAGCTGATTTAGCTATATAATAAACGGGACATTTTTCATGTTTATTGCGTCCGTGGTTTGGACCCGACAAAAAAAAACATTTACTAAGCGAGAGTGAAGGAGTAACAGAGAAAGAGGAGACCTGAGTTGACCATCGAGAATATAGTATCGATGATACCCGAGGAACACGTAAAGCACGTCGGACGCTCTCTAGGGGTATAACGTGAAGCTACGTGAAGCTATTATGTTCGCATTGCACCAGATAATATTATTTTTTACCGATGTCTAAGAGCTGAGCTTTTTTAAAAATCTGAACCTTTATTAACATTTACAGTAAATATGTAATTAAAAAGGGTAAAAAATCATTTAACGACCACTGGCAATAATATCAATTTTAACCATTTTTTTATTAAATGAAATATACATATAATACAATACATACATAAAATAATAGTCGTAATCCCTGTAATATATATATCTTTGAACTTCACGCTGAATCCCGTACATAGCAGGGTAGGTAGAGGGAACCTTTAACTTAGTGTTCAGACACTCCATTCTCATAAGAGGCTTCCATTTTCCATTTTCTTTCGAATTTTTAATGTATCGCGTCTATAGTGGCGGAACTCAACGGCGCGCTTTGTCTTGTAAAATACATACTTTGAAAATAAATAAATGTAAAAAATTTAAAGAAAATATTTGTACACTTGTTTAAAGATGTTTTGGCTAGTCGTCGCGAATCGTGATGGGTGCGCATGCGCCGACGCATCAATGGTCAGCTCAGCG
>DWQW01012060.1:0-11063 GCA_018249695.1 Heliconius erato demophoon | reverse complement strand
CTGCCACTCAACACGCAATGCCTCCAGAATTCGGCAGAAAGTGGGGAACGGAGTGTCTTAACACTAGGTTCCCTCTGCCTACCCTGCTGTGTGCGGGATATAGCGTGAAGCTAATTTTTTTTTTAATATATGTGGTAGTACTAGTGTCCGTGACCGTTCAATTCAATACTTTTTAATAATAATTATTGCTATTAAAATAATTATATGAAACTCTTTGTGTTGCACGAGGGTTGTAGGTTCGATTTACATTCGGGAAATGTATAATTTTCATTTCTTCGCTCTAGTAACAAAAAGTGGTGTTGAGTTCCACAACTTGCGATAACTAAGGCGGTGTGTGGAGAACGGAGTGTCTTGACACTAGGTTAAAATTAAATTAACTAAAATAGAAACTTACGATTCGGTCGTTCTAGTAATAACATAAAGTACAAATAAAAGTATCATTAAGCCAATGCATTCTAACAATAACAATAAAGTATCCATGTGTATTTTTTTTCGAAGTCTCTGAAGACAAATTTAATTAATTTATTAATACAATGCACTACTAAGCACAACTGAAAAAGTGATTAAATTTTAAACACTTAAGTTGTCAAACGAATGTTATATTATAAGAAATCCCCGATACTTACAAAAGCTAAATGTTGCAAGAATTATGTACAGTTTATAAACATTTAAAAAAGTGTTATTCACACTTAAGAAAGAAAAATACTTATTTAGAAAACCTATAAAAATTTCAACGTATTTCCTAAGTGTGAAATAACACTTTAAAAATATTTAAAAATATTTAATAAATAGTATTCTTGCCAGACGATAATTCTTAGTCTTAAGTAGCGGAAATTTGTAAAAATCTCCCTAAAGAGATGCTAATAACATAAATAAGTTGTAACAAGCGTATAAAAATTTCGACGTAATGAGAACGTATGGCTTAGTGGTCAGAGTTTCCAGGATACGCGCGTTCGAATCCCGCTACGTTCAATTTGTTATACGTTTTCTAAATAAGTATTTTTATGTATAGTTATTTCAAATGACAAAGGAAGAAAGTTAAAAAATATTATTCCTTAATAATAATTATTTCATCAAAATTTTAAATACAAAAAATAAAATAAATCAGCTTCACGCACACAGCAGGGTAGGCAGGGGGAACCTAGTGTTAAGACACTGCGTTCCCCACTTTCTGCCGAATTCTGGAGGCATTGCGTGTTGAGTGGCAGAACTCAACGTCGCGCTTAACCTCGACACCAGAGCGAAGAAATGGAAATATAAATTTAAGTAAATATTTCATCTCCTCGAGTGGGGATCGAACCCACAACCAGTCGGTTTTACAGTCACACTTCGTGCCGCTGCGCCACGACTGGCCTCTTACAGGAAGGTAGACAGAGGGAACCTATTAAGAAATTCCGTTCCCCACTTTCCGCCAAATTCTGAAGGCATTGCGTGAAGAGTGGAAGTAAGCGCCCCACCTTGCCTCGGCACCAGAACGAAGAAATAGAAAAATGGAACGGAGTATCTTAACACTAAGTTCCCTCTGCCGGCCCCTGTGCGGTCAGCGTGAAGCTGTTTTAAAAGTATATATTTTAAATATCTATTTGATTATTATTTGTTTTATAAATAAAACTTCAATGTTATATGACAAACTTTTTATTATTGTTTTTTAGTATAAAATAGTTACTTAGGATTTACAAAGAACTTCTAACTTATTATATATTTACATATTTTCTTCAAATATGTCTTATATTTACTTTTATATTAAGAAACTAAATTAAAAAAAAAACATGTTTCAGAATGCTAGGTAATAAAAATAAACTTAGATATCTATTGAACTGAGAACGTACTGCTTTACATTAATATATATGACCGCTGTTCCGTAAAACAATAAAAATCACTATAACAATTGTAACACTTTGAACGTTACACAAAACTTTGAAAAAGACTTTAACACGTACTTAGAACTTTAACAAAATATGCTACTTTTCGTAACTGTTATAAAAAACAGTGGTAATATTATAACATGTCATAACTTGCAAAAATATTACTTTATCCATATTTTTTTCTGTGGTGTCTAAAATTAAGGCCAGCGTGGCGCAATCACACGCCGTCTTACTTTAAACGCGACGGTTGTAGGTTCAACTCGACGGAATGAACGATTTTCGTTTCTTCGTAACAAAACACAGAAGGGGCGGCGTTAAGTGACACAAGACGCAATGTTTTGAAAACGGGTGGTGTGTCGCGAAAAGAGTGTCTTAACGTTACGTCCTGATTTCACTGAATTCTTCAATTATCATGTTTCAAATGCGTATTTCATAGAATTAATCTACCAAATAACTTATCTAATTAAAAACATGGCTATTACTGTTAAGAAACACCAACTCTGGCGTTCGTTTTCTGCTTAGACGTGCCCTTTTTTCGTCTAAGATATCTCCCGTTTTAGAAAAGGCCCTTTCACATTGAACTGACGTAACGACTATGTGACTATGCTCAGCATAAATCTCTGCAAGATTTGGATATATCATCTCATGGTTTTTCCACCATTCCTGGGGGCAAGAACCTCTCCAAACAACTTCTTCGTTGAGAAACATTTCTAGTTCTTTTTTCGCTTTGGCAGATATGTCATCTTGAGAAGGAGTAGATGCTGCAATAGTCTTGTTGATTTTGCCCCAAATTGATATTGGCTCTGGTTCCTCAATAATTAAAATTATTTGTGACATATCGGATTCGTTATTCGAGTTTCTGATTATTTGCTGCTTTTCTTTTAGTTTATGTTTTAGCAGTTCTAACACATGATTTTTGATTACATAGGCTCGTTTCATCCGTTGAGATGTTTCACAAGTTCTTGAGTCTTGTTCTGAATCATGATCCAAAAAGGCGTGTATTTTGAATCGTGGGTCCAAAAAAGTACACACTCCTAAAAGCAGATTATCTTCAATTTCTGCATTTAGCAAATAGATTTTTAAGCATGATTCTACGTTTACAAAGAAATTCTTTGCTACGCCGGTTAATGGTTTATTTTTCATCAATTCAATCACATTTTTTAAACCATCAACTATGACAATAGCCAAGCTGGCTGTTAGATATGGCGCGCCACACATAGCTCTAGTTGCCTCTTCTAATGGTTGTAGAATCATACACACTTGCTTTATTGTACCCCACATTTCTGCGGAGATATCTGGCAAATCCACCGTTAGATCTTCAAGAACTGATGTAACAGCATTTTGCAGATTTAAAAATCGTTGTAACATATAAAATACAGAATTCCATCTACTCGAAACTGATAGTATTAAGCGAAGGGGAAGTGTCTTATTTTCGATATCCGTTTGATATTTTAAGAGAGCTTGTGTAACCTCTACGTTATTTTTAAAATATACTACTATTCTCTTTACTTTTGCAACTATTGGGTCAATGACACCAATTGACATTTCAATTACCAAATTTATTTTTTGTATAAAACAAACAAAGTACGGCCATTCATTTTGTTCAACAGCTTCTTTTAAGTAATGAGCGTTCTGCGAGACTACTAATGTAATTTTATCTTCTATATCATACTCGTGTGCTATATCTTTTAATAACTTTGCTACAGTATCAATAGTGTACGAAGCACTTAAATTTTCACAATGTAACATAACACTATTTAATTTATAATCCAATATAAAATGGGCTGTCAACGCGATATATGTATCTTTCACCCGAGATATCCAAGAATCAATGGTAATACAAAGATTATTTGCATTTTGAATTAAATTCATTACATGACTTTTACATTCCTTAAACTTTTCTGGTACTAAAGTGCTGGAAATCATTTTACGTGTTGGTAATTCATAATGAGGGTTTAAAGACTGAACAAAATTACGGAATCCTTGACCTTCAACTAAAGAAAACGTTTCTTGGTCTTGTATGATCATTTCCAACAATTTTTTATCTATAATGAGTTTACTATCTTGCGGTACTCTGAGTCTAATAGGATTAACTTTATGTTGTAGCATAGGTTCCCTTGGTCTAATTAGTTGTTTAGAAAGTGGCGTAACTTGGCCATCTGACGAACTATCTCTACGCGTTTTTAAGGGTTTGGGCAATTCTACTAATTTTTCATCATCTTCTTCTGACGTGTGTGGTGAAAGAGGATCTTCATATTTTTGACCACTTGCATCACGAACAGAATTTTCTGTATCATGGAACAAACTATAATAAACGCTCTTATGTTTGAACTTTAAGTGTCTTTTTAAGTTGCCCGCAGTTGACTTGTAAGAATTTTCTTTGCCGCAATGCAAACATTGAGCAATTCTATCTTTATCTGCCAATTTTAAAAAATGATTCCAAACAGCGGAAAGCTTTTTTTTTTGTTCATTAGAGTTGTTGAGTACGCTCGTATGTTTCATATTTAAGTGTCTTTTTAAGTTGCTCCCAGATGACTTGTAAGAATATTCTTGGCCGCAATATAAACATTTAGCAATTTTATCTTTATGTGGCAATTTTACAAAATGACTCCAAACAGCCGAATGATTTTTTCTTTTTTGATCAGAGTTTTCAATATCTTCCTGTTTCAGATTTGATAGTATTGGAAGGTCTGTCGATTCATCCTCTGAAGTACCTTGTACTTCTACCTCCTCTCCCACAAATGAAAATTGCGAATTATCTCCCTCTTCATATTCAGTATATACAATATTTATAGAATTATCCGATTTTTCGACCGTCTCACAATTTTTAAAAGTAACCGCATGTTTATTTGCGAGATGCTTCTTAAGATTACTCGTCGTGGAACTATATCTGTATTCCTTCTGACACACGAGGCACCTTGCGACGTAGAGCTTACCTGGAACTTTTTCATAAAACTTCCATAATATAGATCTTTGTTTCATCTTTGTTAATGGCATGACGCGTCTATTCCAATTTTATTTAACTTTCACCGATAGTTTACAAAAGTTTTTTTTATATGTAAGTAATAAAAAGAAAATAATAGTTTTTTTTTTCAGATATTATATCAATTTCAGTTAACAATTAACAAGAGTTCCAAATAAAAAAAATAACCTCATAACAATAAAGACATAGCTCGTTACAGAATTCTTTTGTTATTTTTAAACGCGTAATTTTCGCGCCATCACTTAACCAATTAAAACTGAATCGTTACTTTATTTATCATTATATTACGTTTCATATATAACATAACTCATGATACAAATGGTATATTCTAGTCCAGTTATTTTGTTGTCAAGCACTTTCAAGCCGATTAATTGAACACAAATTACTTCACACAATCAAAATGAATGAAGAAAACTTGAAGGAACTTATTCTGCTATTAAAATAGATATAAAAACTTATACGTTCTTGTGAAACGAGATATTATAAATTAGAGTCACGGTTCCAGATATGTAAAATACGATAAAATAACTACTCCGGTTTGACAGCAGACATAATGTTGCCAAGTTCAGAATTTTACGTTATATTAGTTTCTACTAAATTATGTTATATGTTATAAATTTGTGCTAAGCATTGTGACGTACTAGGATCCGCCACATGATATGCTCCACGGCGGATGGAGCTGTAAAGCAAAATTTTGCGATTTTTTTTAGCACGCGCTGGGTTACGTAAGTCAAAGTCAATGGGGCACATTTTGGCCATTTACTCAAAAACTCGTCCCACGACTGGCTTCGAGTTCTTAGCAGTGGCACAAAGTGTGACTGTAAAACAGATTGGTTGTGGGTTCGATCCCCGCTCGAGAAGATGAAATATTTACTTAAATTTATATTTCTTATATCTTAAATAACTCGTTATGTAAATTTTTCGTTTTAATATAATAACTGTATAAATAATTATGGTATAATGACTTAACAAAATAAGTTCAATTTTAAAGCTTTTTATATCTTCATTAAAATTATCAAATTTAACACTATGCCAACAGGTTAGAAAATCTTCCTTATTTTCCTTCTTTCTTTTGTTTCAAAAATATAACTAGTAGTAGGAGTAGTTATTTTATTACCAACTACTATTAGTAGAAGTTATTATTAGTGGTAATTGTTACTATTTACTGGCAGCACTGGGGACGGCGAGCTACTCTCTCCCCCCTCCCCAGTAACGCTGTCAAGATCAGTGCAGGTCAACAGCAACAAACTACAAAGTTCATTCAGGAATAAAATTCCTGTCTTCTTCATTCTACGTGACAAAGGAGAAATAAGCGGTGCTCTACTGGCATTCGTAAAATCCATAAAAATAAATTACAGAACAACATCTCAGCATGACAAAAAGAAAATGATAAATTTCTAATAAATCTTCAGACTAAAACACTAAAATATTTAAGTTAAAATGTCTTCATTTTTGTGTTTCATTTGTCACAGTACTGTTAGTAAAGAGACGAATGAGGAGACTCGAGACAAATATCGCGAAGTGGTTGGCATGAATGTATGTATTTAGATTCGTTCTTGTATTCTACTGTTATAAAATAATTGATGCTGATGCGGTGCAGTGGCCCAGCGTTTGGCTGTAAACGTGACGGTTGTCAATTCCATTCTCATGAGACAAAATTGATTTTCATTTCTTCAGTCTAGTAACCAGATAACTCACAATGCCATTCAACACGCAGTGGTTTGAAAATTTTGCTGTGCGTGGGGAGCAGAGTGTCTTAACACCATGTTTCTTCTGTTTTGCTATATGTAGGATACATCATGATTTTTTAATAATGATTGTACTTATTTATATGTATAGAGATGGGACTATCCTAATATTAGTTTCTGTTCATCCATAACGCTATATGCTATGCTATATCCACCAGAGTAACTACTAGCAAATATGTAATTGCATAATAAATTAAATGTATGTTAAATACATGTACTGCTATTAGCCATCTAATGGCATATGTGTCTGTGATACAATAATTATCATTTAAGGAAATATCAATTAAGTATACAATACATTAAATATAATGTCCAAATCCAAATTCTCCAATTTGATGTTGAATGATTTGCAGAGACAACAGAAACAAATGATTCTCTCTATACTATCTAATTTTAAATATTGTTATAGTGTTTATTCAGAGAAAAAAATCATATCATTATGTTAGATTTAAAATATAATTTTTACCAATTTTCTATTTAATATTACAGTTATGTCCTGACTCGCAGTTGTGTTACATATGCTGTCATGTTTTGAACAAGCTTTCTCTCTTCAGATCCATTTGTTTGAAACGGAGCTTAGAATATCCTGTGTTATTTAGGTATTATTTTTTAACTTCATACTGTATCCTTCACATAGCACAGTAGAGAGAGGGAACCTAGAGAGCTGTATAGACACTCCATGCCTATTAAGAAACTTCCATCCCCTGTTTCTGCATATAACTTTAACTTTTCCAGCAATATATTGTATATTATATGAAGAAATCTAGACTGAACCTTTTCTATGGTTTTAACAAACTATATAAATAACAAACTATATAAATAACATAAAATGATATAATTGATAAAAATAATTATAGCATGCATTTTTATTAACTTCATGCATTATCCTTAGCGAGGTAGTCACCGAGAACAAAGTGCTAAATGCTACAGTCTCTACATACCTCTTTCGTCTCGTCCACTGTTATCAACCCCTTTATACATGCTCTCCGGGTAGTTGATGAGTTAAACTTAACAAACAAACCCTTCAGATTTATATGTTGGTAAAATTATAGATTAAACATTCATAAATTTTATAAAATAAAAAAAATATATATTTGAAATAAATTTTGTTAAATAACATATTTTTTATATTTCTTATATTTTGTATTTCAGAGAAAAAGGAACTTTAAATTTACAAAAGAGTGATTTAGAATTAAATGTTTTATGTCCAGAAGACTGCAATCAGTATCAAAGGAGCAAAATTTACCAATTCACTCATGACAATGATGCTAATGACACAAATGATAATAATGACAATGAATATGTTAAATTAGAACACGATAATGATTATAATGATTATTTCACACAATGTCAATATCAAAATGTTAAAAATAATGATGAAATAGATGAAAATAATTATCATTGCAAAAGTAAAAATGTTAATAATTTTGATTTCACACCAAAAAATTACATAAATGAAGCTTTAGGTAATGAGAGTAATGACATACATGAATATTCTGAAGAAGAAAATGACGGTACTGACGCTCATGATTATTGTGAAGTAGAAAATAATGAAAATAACACAAATTTAAATGGAAATGAACAAATCATTGAAAATTTAAATATAAGTAATAAAAATATAAATAATGAAACAGAAACAGAGCGGAAGTTAGTTAATGATTATCCACAAAATGAAGATTTTATTGATAAAACCATGGAAATAGATGAGATAAATGTAAATAATGAAGCAACTGATGTGTTAAATAAGAAAAAAGTAAAAAAAAGAAAGAAGAAAGGCTACAAGAAGATTATTTTAAGTTTAGAAGAACAGAAGGCAGAACTAGAAGCAAATAGGAAAGGAAAGAAATATATAGAATCAGAATTTAAATGTTTTAATTGTGCTTTAGGATTTTTATTCAAAGATACTTATCAAGCTCACATGATGAGACATGAAGAGGTATGATTTTATATATTTTTTTCGGTATAACGCTGTATCCACATATAGCAGAGTAGGCAGAGAAAATCCAGTGCTAAGGTACTCCATTCTTCACTCACGTCTAATTTTCAAGATATTGCATGTTTGCGGTCGCGTTTACAGTTGCACGCTTGTGCTCCTGCTCAACGACTTAAAATAATATTTTGGTCCACTTGAATTAAAATTTATTTGTGTGATCATTACATTCGTGACGCAGCGTCTGAATGTAAACACGGTTATGGGTTCCACACCCATTCAGAGTAGTAAGTTATTTTCATTTCCTTCCTCTACATAAGAAATGGGTGTCATAACTAGGTTTTTTTTGCCCACTATGTTATATACGGGAAAAGCGTGATGGCCTTATGCTTTATTAAAATTTCAGTCAAATGGCCAACACCAATGTGAAACATGTACACTACGTTTCTCCACACTTGCTTTATTAAGAGCTCATATGGCTACTCATAAAGAGATATATATTTGCACCAAATGTGGATTGAACCTACGACCCAGAGCCCAGAGAGGGCATAACTGTACAATAAAAGAAGTCGAAACAGTCTCTTGTCATTTGTGTGGGAATTTGTTTAAGTGAGTTCTTTTTTGTTAAGTTTTTTATTTTTATGTCTTTTTACCAGAGTGAAAAATTATTATTGTGAAAATCGAACTTATGACAGTAGCATTTAGAGTCGCACGCTATGCAAATGTGATTGAAATATTACATGAACTATTTTTTAGTTTCACGCTGTATCCCGCACATAGCAGGGTGGAAAGAGGGAACCTAGGAACTTAATGTTAAGACACTCCATTTCCATTATCTACTTTCCACCGAATTCAGGACGTATTGCGTATTGAGTGGCGGAACTCAACGCCGCTCATTAACTTTTATATTATAATTCCCAGAGACGCCAGCGGCCTGCAGCAGCACGTAAGGCGCGTCCACACGCGAAAGTGCAGCGGCCGCCTGCACTCGTGCGGCGCGTGTGGAGACGGCTTCAGTACGCAACGAGCTCTGAGGACGCATATGATGTGAGTATAAGATATATCTGTCTGTATTAAATTTTACTAAATTCTTATATGAGAAGGACAAAGTGTCTTGATACTAAGTTTCCTCCTCTACTCTGCTATAAGCGGGATACGGCGTGAACCGCTGAAGTTATTTCTTTGATGGATGGTTTTGATTATTTTGTTGTCAGTCCGATTTCAGTCTGTTAAAAAGTTCTGTTATAAGGCTATTATATGAGAAACATTCATACTATCGTTTCGGTTAGGTTTCGATCCAATTACGCATAAGAATATAATATAAGAAGGAATCGTTACCGACATTCTTTGCAACTTCTCGTGTTCACAGTGTGGCGTTGAGTTCCGCGGCCCTCACATATATTCGTAATTTAGCTACATTTATTCGTACAATAATATTTATACATGAAGAATGGAGCGTTTTGGCACTGAATTCCTTTTGTGTACCTGTAGCCTAACTAATGCTTTTCACTATATTTTTTTTTTCCTCCCAGTCACTACTTATTTTTCAAGTCTACATGCTTCAGGAACATCGGTGCGCTTTTTACAGAAGATTTTGTTAAATTTATTCACACAATAAGATTTATAATATATTAGTTTATATATATTAGTTTTCCACTTATAAATCTTCCTCTTCTTTTTGACGACTTTCTTCCCTAACGGAAGCGGACAATGCGCAAAAGCTTAGAAAGCTTATCTTCACAGGGGCCATCACTATTCGAGCGCACTGTACCACTTACCACAATGTTTCCTTTTTTCCTTCAGCAAGCACGTGTCGCACACGTTCGCGTGTTCGCAGTGCGGCGCTCAGTTCCGCAGCCCGTACTCGCGCGCGGCGCACGAGCGCACGCACGCGCGTGGCGGGCGGCCACACGCGTGCGCGTGCGGCGCTCTCTTCGCGTCCCGGAAGGGTCTGGTGGAGCATAGACGCAGGAGTGCCAGGCATCAGAGTGTTTTGTGAGTTTTTTTACGTTTTTTTGCGGGACTACCCTCTGTGTGGGTAAAATTGTTTATTTATTGTATTTTTTGCTAGGAGTTTAGATTAAATTATAATTTTACTATTATTTACTATTTTAAAACTATGTTGAAATTACTTACCTGTATTGCCATTTAAACTAATGTTATACTGACTAACTGATTAAAAATATTAAAGAGTATGGTACAAACGTTGTCTACCTCACCAAATATCCAGCTTGATTTATAACTATTCTTTGCTTTGTTTCATTTTAACGGTTATTACTGTATTATTATACAACAAAGAACACAGGGAACCTATTTTTATATTATATTTGTGTAAAGCCGCGCTTGACTAAATGCGAAAAAAGTAAAATAATTTAAATATAAAATAATATAATATAATAATAATAAGAGATCAGTCGTGGCGCAGCGGCACGAAGTGTGACTGTAAAACCGACTGGTTGTGGGTTCGATCCCCACTCGAGGAGATGAAATATTTACTTAAATTTATATTTCCATTTCTTCGCTCTGGTGTCGAGGTT
>DWQW01012059.1:0-11064 GCA_018249695.1 Heliconius erato demophoon | reverse complement strand
ATATTTTACTATGGTTACGTTTACTTATATTTTTTTCATTTAAATTAGTTAGATATTTTCAAAAACAATTTCCTAAATATATCTAATAAGCATTCGTAAAGTTTAAGCGGGCGAAGCCGCGTCCGGGTCAGCTAGTAATATAATAATTACAATTTTGATTGAGATTGTTTGAACTGTTAGCCGTCATTTTAATAATAAGAAAGTTACAAACAGACCCCAGGCAAACTGAATTTTATTATAAAATATATATAATTATTATTATTTAAAAATATATATGTCTATATATTACATTAAAAAAAGAAAAGCCCAAAATTTTTCATTTGATAACGCAAGATATGGCTTATAAACGTCAACCTTTTCTTATAGAAGAACCCTAAGATTAGAAATACAATGGCCTCGCTTATTTATATAGCATATTCATTTCATTCAATGATCCATAAACTCATAAAATTCCAAAGTGTCTTATTAAATTTATGATTGATAGTAGAAATTGACATAATATATATTTTTAATACCGACCTGGTCGGTTTCCATTAGGCGCGGGTTCGAATCCCGCTACGTTAACATTTTTATTTGTTTTCTTAATAAGTATTTTTCTTTCGTTAGTGTGGAACACTTTAAAAATGTTTAAAATATTTTTTTCTTATTGCTTAAATTAATAATAAATATTTCTATAATACTAAACTATTTCTTTCCTTATATAGATAGAGTTTAATTTTAAATTTGATTTAAATACGAAGCCAACTGTTTTATTTAACCAACATAATAATATTTCGTATAAAAATTGAGTTTACACGCAGTTTCCAATAGAAATTTATATATTTATATTTATTATTAAATATTTTACAATTATACTTTTTTATGAATACGAATTATAACAAGGTTTTAAAGTACTTAAAATAATATAAATAAAAATTAATTTAATTTAAACAGGTGTTCGACATACACACAGCCGTTGTCCTGGAACCAAACGGCCCTATGATACTGTACCACGTGGACTCCGACGAGGAAGGTCAACTTTATCAAATAAACTTTTGGGTACACGCGGTCGTAATTAAGCTCCTGCCTTGTTTCATACTGACGATGATAAGCTTATGGCTAATTAGAGAAGTATACAGTGCAAACGAGCACCAAAAGAAGATAAGAGTTTATAACGCCTGTCCCACAAACGATAAAACTTTGAAACGTCTATACAAAGGAGATAGGAGAACTAATAGAACAACGAAAATGCTTGTCGCTGTGTTGCTATTATTCCTAGTAACAGAGCTGCCTCAAGGCGTTTTAGGACTTTTGAGTGGAGCTTTGGGCCGTTGTTTTTTCAAACGTTGCTATGATTTATTTGGAGAATTGATGGATGCTCTAGCGTTGTTGAATGGGGCGATCAACTTTGTGCTATACTGCTCGATGTCGAGGCAGTTCCGGATGACGTTTCGGCAGCTGATGTGGCGTGCTCACATCCATCGCTGGCCACCGCCACAGGCTTCGCACTCGGATGGCTTAAATACGTATGTATTTACTTATTAATGTAGATTCCTAATCTATTTGTGCTTATAATATCGTATCTGACCGATATATCAGAAAAAACGATTATCGTTCGTTAAAACTGTACATGGTAACCGCCACCGCCTACCTAAATAGATGTGTAATAACTAAGCACTTTTTAAAAAAAATGCCATACTAAATAATTAATATTTCTTTCTTCAAATCAAATTAAATCAGCTTCACGCTGCATCCCGCATACTGCAATGTAGGCAGGGAACCTAGTGTTAAGACATTCCGTTCCACACTTTCTGCCGAATTCTGGAGACATTGCGTGTTGAGTGGTAGAATTCAACGACGCGATTGTCGTCGACACCAGAGCAAAGAAATGGAAATATAAATTTAAGTAAATATTTCATCTCCTCGAGTGGGGATCGAACCCACAACCAGTCGGTTTACAGTCATACTTTGTGCCCCTGCGCCACGATTGCCCTTATAACTAAAGATTTTTTTTAAAAATAATTAATATTTTTTTCATAAGTACTACAACGAAGAAATAAAAATATTAAATATTTCATTCCCTCGAGTGGGGATCGAACCCACAACTTGTCGCTTTTACAGTCACACTTTGTGCCCCTGCTGTTTTGCTCTAAATTTATGTAAATATGTAAATCCAATAACAATATCGAACTAAACTATATTTTTTCCTCCTTTCAGAGCGAAAACATCGGTTCCTTGAAATAAGAAGAAACAAGAGAGACAGGCGTTTGTTTTAAAACAATTCGTATAAAGTGTAAATTTATTACTCTAGTCATTGATGTAATATATTTTTTAATAAGATAAGTGATTTTATAAGTAGAATAAATTTTAAATAGTAATTTTGAAGTGAGTACTACAATTAATGAAAATAAAATAAATAAATCAGCTTCACGCTGTATCACGCACAGTACAGGATAGGCAGAAGGAACCTAGTGTTAAGACACTCCGTTCCCCACTTTTTGCCGAATTCTGGAGGCATTGCGTGTTGAGTGGCGCAACACAATGCCACAATAAATATGCATGATATGTACGCATTATAGTAAGAATAAAAAAAATGTGGATACAAAATTATATAGATACATATGGGCGCAGTGTATGTGTGTAAATGTTCAAATAAAAATATATAAAATTAGTAGGTATTAAAAATTAATCTCAAAAAGTTTCAAAAAATAATTTGTAAGGTAAAGTTCTTATAAAAGTTCGTCGAATTAGTATTTGAACTGTATTTTTTTTCATAATGTTTTATAAATTATACAATTACAATTTATTTTAATATTTATATAATTTTTAGATATTTTAGTTATTCACTTTTTTGATATAACTTAGTATAAACTGCATTAATTAATTGAAATAATTGGATAAATGTTTCGAATTGTTATTTTGTTTTAATTATTATGGTTGCATGTATAGAGTATTAATATAAATAATTTAAATTATGTATATCTAAGTACAGTATAGAATTAAAAAAAAATGTATTCATGCGTATTCGCTGGGTGGCGGAACTTAACAAGGCAAACTCTCGTGCGGATCACCTATGGTAAGTGACTACCGCCGCCCACGACCCCGTGCAGCACCAGAGGAGCTACAGGTGCGTTGTCTGCCTGTAAGGTGTGTTGTGCGCCGGAGCCCGCATTACCTGATGCGGCGCAGTGGCGGTCTCGTCTGCCATGCGTGTTGCCATTGCTGGCGACGTGACTCTACCACACGTACTTTAGTCGCCTCTTACGACACCACCAGTACCAGGATGATCCTGTTCTACGCCGGGATCACACGGCGCAAAAATCTACTGTATAAATATATATATTTCCATACAACCCTAGACAACTATATTTTCAATTAGGCTGTAATCCGTAACGAGTAAAGACATTTCAAATTGTAATTTAAATTTGTAAGTAAAAATATTTCACGTAAGACGATCTATATATGATATACTAGCAGCTCGCCAGCGGCTTCGCCCGCTTAAACTGCATGGTTATTGATTTAATAAGCAGAATTGATTGACAACTCTAATGACTTCTAATATGATTTTTTATTACTTTAATCTGTAATATTCTATTATGATTTTTTTTTACGATATTACCGTAATTACTATAAAAATTTTTGATTGTTTCGAACTAAAAAATAAGACCAATGTTAATATTTAATTTATAAAGCATACATAAAGCTAATTATTTATTATACGTATATATTTTTGTAACATTACATTCTTTTTACCTATGTTATGGTTTTTAAAACTCTGTTAAATGTGCTGATGTCAATTAATAATTTAATTTACTGCTTCAGAAACAGCCTTAAATGCTAAATTATTGATTTGAGTAAGGATTCGTAATATTCTTTGTAAAATAACTGTAATAATTGCATATTAACTCCTGTATAGTTTTTAAATTAGTTACACATATTATTGGCTAAAAAATACAATTAGTAAATATATAGTTATTACAGAGTACACGTAAAAAGGATGTTTTTAGGCATTTTTTATAGATTTATTTCAAACGAACAAACGAACCAAAAAATCTTTGTATTTGCTTGATATTTCTTTCAAGATCAAATCGTTCTTTATCTCTGTGTTGAATTAATTACGACTTAAACTTAACTGTTATGATTTATGAAGGTAATCTCCACTAACAATTCAATTTGTTTACTTTATTGTATAAAATATTATATAATAGTGCTTCAAAAATATATATTTTTATCAACAGTCATATAACCAAGACGTTACGAATGTCATTCTTTAGCCAGGAATCTTACCAGCGCGATTGCTATATAACATTCGCAGGTAAACTAATGCCTTGAGTTCATTCAAATGACGATAACTTTTAATGAACCGATTTTGATGAAACAAACTTTAATTGTTAGGTTGAATTAAAATAAAGTAATTGAAACTTTTAAGTAAATCGGTTTGGTACTTTCAGAGAAAAATGTGTCCACACGTATAGACAGACAAACAAGAAATTAAAAAAAATCTTTTTGCTTTCTATTATTCTTTTTAAGTGCCCCTCTATCCATTTCAGTCAAAATTACTAAATGTACAGAAAAAATATTTTTACTGTCTTATTATATATAGAGATGACGTACTTAAAATTTCATATGACTACAATGAAAATAACTTATTATATTTAACTAGAGCCTAAACGCGTCTTCGATCGCTTAAATATTTTTTTTATATTATAGCAAAACAATAATATTAAAAAAAAATAAACAAAAAGTATCCTATGTCCTATAGGTATTAGAATCAAATATCTTTATTAATATGTGTATAAAGATTCAAGATAATTGGTTGAGTAGTTTTGGTGTTTAATTGTAACAAACAAACTTACATTCACTTTTATATTGTTAGTATGACAAATTAAGGTATATAGGTAAATTGCTAAAATAATATAATGTAAATAGCTAAGATGATGGCTTGTTCTCATTTGAAAAACAAAGATAATTTAAATGTAATTTACTATATCAATTTAATTAAAAAATAGATACGTATTTTGTTTTGGTAATTGGAGAAAATATAATGACGAATAATAATAGAATAAATTGAAATTACCCAGTCCTAGCGCAACAAAACGCGGCGTTGAGCTACGCACTCCAAGCGATGTCTAGATTTCGAACGGAAAGTGAAAATCGGAGTGTCTTGACACAAGTTGACCAGGACAAAAGTGAGAGGCTAATTTAATATAATTAATACAATATAATACACGGAGTCAGTCGCGGCGGCCTTGTGCCCACAAGGGTGTGACTTCACTACAGATTGTGGATTCTATTCCCAATCGAGGAAATATTTCATATTTTCATTTGCTTTGGTAATAAGGTAAATCGCAGCGTTAAGTTCCGTAACGAAAGTGTATATGTATAAAGATATTACATGTATAGAATACTTAATTACTTGTATGTAAACTTATAGATGCTATAATATGTTAGCTTCATAATTATGCGTAGGTATTACCTAAATCGAAAAAGCAGCATGTATCATTACTTTTCTTTTAATCTAAAAGTTAGCTAGTTTTAGTTGTCTTTGGGCCTAAATTTTAGATACTATTATAGTATATTGTTAAAGAGAAGGAATTATGACTTTTGACGTTATAGTTAGAATTAAAGAAAAACAAATAATTGTATAAAATAAAAAATAAATAAATCAGCCTCACGCTGAACGCACAAGCTGAGTACCGGATTTTGTCGTTTCGACGTAGGACGTAGTGTTAAGATACAGCGTTCCCCACTTTCCACTGAATTCTGGAGGCATTGAGTGTTGAGTGGCGGAACTCAACGCCGCGCTTTGCCTCGATACCACAACGAAGTAATGAAAATATAAATGTAAATGAAAAATTTACTTCCTCGAGCGGGGATCGAACCTACAACCAGTCTTTACAACCTTTTACAGGCACACTTTGTGCCCCCGCATCACTTTTAACTGTATAATTATAATGTATAATCTATAAAAATATGTTAATTTATACATTTTAAAATATGTCCTCTCATACAGATGTCATGCAAAGGCTAAATTCGCTTGAAATGTGTGATAAATTTAGGGATTATTTACATTTTAAATAAGGGATATATTACAACGAAGTACATCCCAACGTAAATCCTGTGATTAGGGTTTGTCATTTAAGCCTACCTGTACATGCTAGGGCGGACTACCCTGGTTTTTGTCGAATATATATGTTTTTTTAGTATTATGCTGTATCCTGCATATCACAGGGTAACCAGAGGAACCTAGTTGAGGTACTCCGTTCCTCACCTTACGCTCAATTTTAGAGATATATTGTGTTAAGCGGCGGACCACTACACCTTGCTTTGTCTTGCTATTAGAGAAAAATAAAAGAAATGTAATTTTCCAAATGCGAGTCGAATTCACAACTGTAGTGATTACAGTCAGACTCTATACCGCTGCACCACGACGATTTCAAAATGTATATAATTTCTAAAATTTTTATCATAAAAATAATGTATTGATATGTTTGAGAATAAAAATAAAAAATGTGGGTGTCAGATGTTCAAACAGCATTCTCGTAATTAACAAATATATTTCTAATAAGCATAAAAAGTCCGAAGTAAAATATCAGCGAAACTGAAGTTTAAAAGTTGCAAAAAATATATTTTTTAACGATGAATTAACCACTTTATTACAAGCGAAACTTTTGTTTGAATACTTTACAAAATTTGAAATAATCTGTTTTATTCTTTACTATGTATAATATTTATTTATATTATACTAAAAATAAATAAAAATTAATAACTGTAATAGATATTTTCTTTTATATTCCTATACCACTATTTTCTCAAGATGAATAAACATAGCCATATACTTACTATAATTAATAATTGAACCTATGTAAATATTATGTAAAAAAATTTTTTTGATACTGTTATAGAGCACAGCAGTTAGTACATCTCTCTTTTTTTAATCATTATGTTTTAATTTAGCTTCACGCTGTATCCCACAGATAACAAGGTAGATAGATGGAACCTAGTGTTAAGACACTCCGTTCTTCACTTACCGCCGAATTTTGGGGATATTGCGTGTTGAGCTGTCGCTTGTTCATATATTGGACAAAAAAAAATTCTAATAACATTTTTTTTTGATGTATGATTTGTGTTACCCAAAACGCAATCTCTTAGGTTCTCTCTGTATACTCTACACCCTACATATATAGCAGGATACATCAGGAAACTAACAAAATAAAATAAACTATTGTGTATCTTAATTTCTTTAATCTAGCACGCAAATTGCGGTCGATATAAACCATATTCTAATTCGAATGACGTGAAAAATAATATTACTACTAAGCTGTTAAAGCCGTAATAATTTATGTAAAGTTTACAGTTAGATATTCTCATTTTCTACAACAAAGAACATTTTATTCAACGTTCCTATACTTTTTCACTTTTGGCCCAACTCAATACGCATTGTGTGGTGAATAGCAGAACTCAACGCCGCGCCACACCTGGCCTTTTGTCTAAATTGTAAGTTTTAAAACGCCTACAAAATTTATAATTATAGTATTTTCTTTCTATAATTCTAACCCATTTATTATTACGTCTTTTATATATAACTTGGAATAAATATAATAACAAAACAATAAAAAAGTGTCTGTAGTCTGTACAATAAATATTTATAGAAAAATATAATTTAAGATAATAAAAAGAATCACATATCTATTTGAAGCTATAATATAGAGGGTGTTTTTCACAATGGAACTTGAAAGTTTCACATAACAATAAATATTAAATGAAATAAGATTTTTATGTACCCATCTAAACCAAGTTCAAAGAATAAGTAATGTATATTTTTAGCTAAAATATAATAATAAATCCTTTGGGCGTAAGAGTTGTAGTCTAGACATGATTTTGTCACCCGCAATATGAAAAGGATTTCATTTTGTACGTGTTTCTAAGAAACCAATTTAAATATTCCAAATATAAAAATATATAATTATACAGGTTTTAAATAGATTTGTGGCTGTTTTGGCGCAGGGCCATTAGGGTGTCGAGAGGGCGGAGTTGAGTTCCGCCAATCAACACTCAATGCCTCCAGAACTCGGCGGAAAGTGGGTAACGGAGTGTCTTAACACTAGGTTCCCTCTGCCTACCCTGCTGTGTGCGGGATACAGTGTAAAGCTGAAAAAAAAATGCATTGAAACATTTTGAATAATTTCTGCTGAAATTAAGTTTAAGTTAATATCAATATATTGCAGGATATGTGGCTTTTCCATTTCTCAAATAACATAACCAAACGCTTTTAGTATAGCCTATCCTAAATGGTTGATTCATTTCATATATTTTTTTCATCCTATGTATATAAGCATTTATATATAAAATTTTCTAAATAAATTAACATACAAAACAATATTTCTTGGAAGCAGTTATATTTTTGCTAAGAGGCTTATTTGATAAAAAATAAACAGATCCAGTCTATACTTTCGCCCACACTATAATTTTGTTTTCCTTTAATAAATTATTGAGTAAAATCTATATTCATAATAAAATTATTAGCCATTTTTTTTACTCTTGAGTTATTTTCACATTGCACGGAAGGCAGAGGGAACTTAGTGACATTCCGCACTTCCCGCCAGAATAACAGACATTGCATGTTGAGTAACTCAACAATGCACGTTGTCTTGCTAGAACAAAAAAAAAATGATTAGCCAGTTATGGCTAGTATAGTATAGGCCAGTTGTTGCGCAGTGGCACAAAGTGTGACTGTAAAACCGACTGGTTGTGGGTTCGATCCCCACTCGAGGAGATGAAATATTTACTTAAATTTATATTTCCATTTCTTCGCTCTGGCGTCGAGGCCTCCAGAATTCGGCAGAAAGTGGGGAACGGAGTATCTTAACACTAGGTTCCCTCTGCCTACCCTGTTTTGTGCGGGATACAGCGTGAAGCTGATTTAATTCTTAATTTAATTTAGATTGTTATCGTTGTTATATGTATTGTTATTGTACTGTAACGCTAATGCTACAACAATTTTACTACAATATCCAATTACTAAGCCAGTTTGTGTTACTAAGTACCGACTTGAAAATTATAAAATATATTTTTTATTATTTTTGTTTAACACAATCAAAGTACGTTTTACTTTACGTAAAATTATTTTTTACTCTTTAGTTCTCTCTCTCGTTATTTGAAGTCGGTTTCTTTGTTAAAAAATAATTTATTGAATAATATATCTTCTAGATAATTCAGGACAGCTGTTGTTATTTTGTATCGTAAACAATAATTTCATATTTAATTTTTTAAATAGTGGCACATATAGTAATACTCCTTAACGTTTTTTTCAGTTTCACGCTATATTCCGCACATCGCAAAGGGAACCTAGTGTTAAGACACTCTACTCCCCACTTTCTTCTGAATTTTCGAGACATTGCGTGTTGAGGAGCGAAACTCAACTCACACGCTTGTGTTGTGCCCCTGCACCACGACGATCTAATATTGATGTAATTAAAATATACATATACTTCTTTGTCGTAAGACCGCTGCTAAGAAACGAGAATACTACTTATTAATTATAATCCTGTAATTACAGACAGAGACGTAAACGTATAAAGCACGTGAAATATATAATTAAATTGAGTAATTTGAAACAAGTGTGGCTGTGTGATCAAAATCTTAATTATAATCTTGTTTCCAAGCAATATATTGTAGAAGATATAAACCTGTCTAGTCATTTACTTACATATCATATCTAACTAGGTCCTTTTCAACCATTATTAAAAAAAGGAAATAAAAAAGGTTTCTTCACAAATTAATAGGAAAATAAAACTAATGTCAAGATTTCCTTTTTGATTTAAATGAGATATATCTCAACTTTGGGAGTGGTTTAAGTTTCACTAGGATCGGTTTGATAGTTTTTGAGATATGGGTACTTATTATATAGGTATCTAGATAATTGAGATGCTTGTCCCCTAGATTTTATTTAATTATTTATTAATTAAAAAAATGTTTAATAAATTAATCTCTCTTGAAAAATAAGGTTTTGAGATCAATTCCCACTCGGCACAATAATTGCATATTTGAGCCTGAATAGTTCTTTAACATTTTCAATTACTTTACTGAATTATTTAAAAAATTGGCAAAAATACGAAGCACCGTATCAAAAACTATCTGATAGTTATTTTATATGGTTTTGACCGCCTGGGCTTACAAACGTAATTCATATATCAATTTTAGGGTTACGTAATTCAAAAGAAAAAAACGGAAGACTCATAGAATCACTTTGTTATTCGTATATACATATATCCGCAGTCCGCTTATCAGGACCATTTATCTTATGATGGCGTGGAGATATAACGTTGAAAATAATATCAAGTAATCAGCTCCTGGGTCCAAGATTCTAAGTTAACGCAATCAAAAGAAGCATAAATATGCATAAATGCTACGTGCATTTTGTATAAAAGTGGACCTACAATTATAAAATTTGGGAAGAAGTGAAAACTTAATGTACAAAAAAAACATTAATATTATATTACAGAAAAAAAACCACCGCACACCCATAGTTCAATAAGAGCATACGACCACAAACTTAAATTTGTCGTCTTTTATATATTTCCTATCGATCTACAGTACTGAAATTAATACGGAACCCTTAGAGTGCACGACTCGCACTTAGCTAGTTTTTACGGTCAAAATATAAGCCATAATAGCTTTGTCACAATTTCGCTTAGTAATAATACACAAACATTACTTCAATGAATCAATTGCGCGCAGTAACCACGTTTTAAGTCACAAAGGTTTTTTATGATTGTTATAAAACATGCCAAAAAGCTCGACATTAAAGATTTCTGATTTCTTTGTGTGTGATATTAAAAAAAGAACAGAATATATGAACCTAGAGTAGGGTTGAAGCCATAAAATTATGATTTTTTTTACCTGTAATAAGAAACAAATACATTCACAATGTTACATAAATATTTTAGCCCTACGACAAAGACAGAAAGGTATTATAGGTTTGAGGTTTCTGTGTATGTGTGTATCTGTACGTCTGTCTGTTACGTCGTATAACGGATGCATCGATTTTGATTTAGCTTTTTAGTGTTTGGAAGGTGACATAAT
>DWQW01012058.1:0-11065 GCA_018249695.1 Heliconius erato demophoon | reverse complement strand
CTTTTGATAGAGTGAAGCGATTACAATGAAATAAACACTAAAAGCTACTTTGATTTATTTGTAATTTTTATGTATAAAAGTTGCTTAAATTTATTGTGTACTTTTTACGTGATACGTGTTTACATAAGCAGACAAACAGACAAACAGACAAACAGATAAACAGACAAACAGACAAAAATTCCAAAAATGTTGGAAATCGATTCTGTCAATTATCCTTTAACACCCTGGCTAATTTTTTTTTAAATATTTTCAATGTACAGAAACGACTTTTCTACAGATTTATTATAAGTATAGATTATAGATGGATTTCTTCGCTCTGAAGTCAAGACCAATAGCATCGTTGCCGCCATTCAACCCGTAATGCCTCCAGAATTCAGCGGAACGTTGGAAGCCTGCTACACGCGAGATACAGCGTGAAACTGAAGAAAAATGGCATAAAATTAACATTACGACATATCTACGCAAGCGAATGTATCCACCACAAATTCGTCGAATTGAACTTTTAAATTTTAAATCCTTATAGTTACATGACCAGCACTCGAAATAGTTCTCTAACGGGCCGTTATAGAGTCCACAAAGGGAAACGTTAGAGGTCCACTTACCCTCGTGCGGCTAGAACCATTCCAACCCGTTGCACTGCAAAAGCTACCGAAAAGTGCTAAATTCTGTACAATTCTATAGACAAAATTTATATACTAAATACTTTATGTCAGGATTGTTCATAAATGTTTACAATGCATTTCACTGATGTAGACGACTGCAGTTCACCTAATACTCATTCATAGAGAAGATCTAATAAAAGAATAATAGGCCAGTCGTGGCGCAGTGGCACAAGTGTGTGATTGTAAACGCGACAGGTTACGATTCCCACTCGAGGAAATTAAATATTCAGTATTAATTTTTTTTCAGGCGTTGAGTTCACCGTCTTAACACGCGTATTTGGTGGAGAGTGGAGTGTTTTAAAATTACTCTCCTTCTGCTTACTGAAAAAAAAACACCGTGCCGCCACAGAATAAAAATGTGGCAGGAACGTATATATGCATACTTCCTTGGATTACCTTATCCTAAATAATTTATTTGGACTTGTTTACAGAGTAACACAAGGCCAGCCTAAGCTTTTGAGCATTGTCAGTTAGAGCAGAGTACAAATCGCAATCTTAACATTTTCTTGGCGTCTTAAATTTTAAAGCTATGTAAAAACTCGACTGGTAAGGTATATAGTTTGATTATAAAATTAATAAAGCTATCGAGGCAAAGCGCAGCGTTGAATTCCGCCACTTAACATGTAATACCTCCAAAACTCGGTGGAAAGTGGGGATCTCCCTAGAGAGGGAACTCTTTCTCTTGACTCCCCTGATACATTCAGGGTACAGCGTGAAGCAGAAAAGAATTATTTATTATAAATTACGAAAATATATTTTGATAAAATTTTAATTTATTTAATCATTTTCTATCTAAGCACTGATTATTATTTTGTTATACCACTTTATTCTATTAAAAATGTTAGAAATACAACAAATAAAAAATACAATAATTTCCTTCAATTTGTTTTGCTGATGTAATTTTAGTCATGTATTTACCAAAGTTGTTACGAATTCGGAACCCTAATAAGACTACCGTAGTCTTGTACATTAGTTTTTATTTATAGTTTGGTCCAAACCTAAATGTTAGTATGTTGTCTATATTCCGGATTAATACTACTCTCGTCGTTCTGTGTTAATCTTAGATAATACATATCTTGTTCAGATTTATGTCTTATATCACTACCTATTATATAGAAATCAATGTTTTTAAACTCCAACAAAAATAGAGGGATGTTAATTTTAAAGTTATAAGTTTGATGTTATGACTTTGACTCTTTTTTTTCATGTTGACCTGAGAACTTTTGACTGGGTGAATCGATTTTGATGATTTTTATTATTTGAAAGCTAGTGCTTCCCCTGTCCCTGTCCCATTAATTTTTGGTCCATTTTTACAATGGTATCTATCCGAAAATCACATCAGTCTTAAATTTGCATTAAATACGTGCGCGACAGGATGAATAACTCAATATCACGACAACCGATTCCGATGATTCTTTTTTATTTCAAAAGATTCACTTCAAGAATAGTTTGGTGAAAGTTTGGTTATATTCTGATTATGGGTTCCGGTTGAAATTGAACAAGTTTTGTTTTTTTTTTGGTAAAAAATATTATTGTACTATAACAGTTACAAAGAAAAACATTGTTAAAATTGGTGTCAACAGTAAGATTCCTTACCGTTGCATTTCTTTTCAACCAATTTCAAAAAAGAGGATGTTCTCATTTTTAACAGACTGCAAAGAAGAGAGAGGTTCCAAATTCGTCCGAATATTTTTTATATATATTCTTGTCAATATGCCAAAATGTTAGTTTGCACAAAATTAATAACCAATTAAGATTGAAGTTGTTCTTAGGACAACTACTACCTACTCGTTTGAGAAGCATCCTTTTAAGGTTTACCGTACAATCGATACATGCTATTTTATACTCTTTTTAAAATACAATTACACAGTTTTACAATATTTACTATATTTGAACACATTCCATTACTCAATATCAAATTATTATACTTAAAATTAATTAAAGTATTTCATTAAATAATTGTTATGTATATTATTATCATCATCATAGATTATAATTGTTAATTAAATTTGAGGCCAGTCGTGGCACAGTGGCACGAAGTGTGACTGTAAAACCGACTGGTTTTGGGTTCGATCCCCACTCGAGGAGATGAAATATTTACTTAAATTTATATTTTTATTTCTTCGCTTTGGTGTCGAGGCTAAGCGCGGCGTTGAGTTCTGCCACTCAACACGCAATGCCTCCAGAATTCGGCAGAAAGTGGGGAACGGAGTGTCTTAACACTAGGTTCCCTCTGCCTACCCTGCTGTGTGCTGGATATAGCGTGAAGCTGAAAAAAAATAATTAAATCATATCATATTGAAGTACAAACATATTAAACAGGGGATAGTATAATGTGAGGTATTATATTATTTTTACAGGTGTATCCTGTGCAATGTGAATTTTAAAAAAAGACACCTAGTAAAAGAGTAGATATTCAACGTAATACTTCCTTGAGGTGTCACATGTTACATTGTATTTTTTATAGCACTGTACCACTAAGAAAAATTGAAACGGACAGACGAAAATAATAAAATATATGTTTACGTGTTATCATAAACTTTATGGTGCAGAGTCAAAATTTGGCCTAAATAAATATACCTAGAACCATCGGTTTTAAATTTTCGATAAATATAAACATTATTTAGTACTGTACTTTCATAAACACTTTTTAAGCGTTTCCTGTATCAGCATAAATATCAGAGTAGGATGAGAGAACAACTTGTCAAAACAATCCGTTCTTATTATTTTTTTCATTCATTTTTATTAATTTTATATGAAATGAAGTACAAACACAAGTTCGTAATTATTTTATTCTATGAAATAGATACTTATAAATTGTTAACTTTTCAGATTTATTTGTTTCTTTATTTGTATTGTAAGTTCTCATATCGTGACAAATTTTATAACTGTAGGTGCATGGGAAGTGCTTACTCTATAGGTTTTGATTAAACCCCGAATTTCACACAAAATGCAGCAAAACCGATACATAAATACCCGTATCTTTTGATTGCGTTAATTTAAAGGATAGATTTTTTAATGCAAAGGACCATAGACCTGAATATTAGATTATAACTTTAGCTTCATGCAATCTCGAAATAAAAAATAATTCTTGACAGACGGATAGACGAACAATAAATAAGGGTTTAGCTTCATGCAGTATCCCGCACACAGCAGGGTAGGCAGAGGGGACCTAGTGTTAAAACACTCCGTTTCCCACTTTCTGCCGAATTCTGGAGACATTGCGTGTTGAGTGGCAGAACTCAACGCTGCACTTAGCCTCAAAACCAGATCGCAGAAATGGAAATATAAATTTAAGTAAATATTTCATCTTCTCGAGTGGAGATCGAACCCACAACCAGTCGGTTTTACAGCCACACTTCGTGCCTCTGCGCCACGTCTGGCGTCAATCAACCTCAATAAGGGTTGAATTTTTACATTTTGAGGTACAGAACTCTAAAAACCGACCTTCATTGTAGATACAACTGTTATATAAATAACAATACATAGTAAGATACGTACTCGCAATTGAAGATAAAAATAAAAAATAATAAACCAAATTTTTAATTGCGCCAACATCCTCAGTTTTTGTTGAAAAATTACTGCGAAAACTTGGCACTTCTTAACTAGCTGCTCATTGTACGCCGAGTTGGTGGAAATAAAGGAACTACAACAATAAGACAGAAAGAAGGAAGTGATATTCCTTTTTTGAAAAAAGCATTTGCATTACCCTAAAACATTTGTGGTTTTAATATGCGTGGCATAAAAGGAATTCGATTTCGATTATGATTTATTGGCCTTAAGATTCTTTTATCCGTGTAAGGAATAACAATGTATGCTAATTTTGGAGAAAGAAGAACGAATACTTATTTAGAAAACGTATAAAAATTTGAACGTAGCGCGACTCGAACCCGCGCCTTCCGGAAATCGACCATGGCGCGGGTTCGAGCCCCGCTACGTTCAAATTTTTATACGTTTTCTAAATAAGTATTTTCCTTTCCTAAGTGTAGATTAACACTTTAAAAATGTTAAAAATAAGAAGAAACGAAGTTTTACTTTGAATACAATTGATTTTAATATGGCATGGTTACGTTGTGTGCCGGGTTTAACTGGATTAAGAATGTTTGATTTAAGTTTTTTAAAAATTTTGACACGAAGTACTGGCTTATTTGTATTTATTATTTCAACATGTGTAGAAGGTGTACATTAAAATTAATTATTTTAAATAAGTAGAAGAAAATAGAGACCTGAATTTTATATAAAAGAAATTATATATTTTCTTAAATTTACCTACCTTTATGCTCCTTTAACTTTAACTTAACGCCATATGCCGCATATGTATATAGCCAGTGTTAAGGCAATCCTTTCCCTATTTACCATTCAATTTTCGAGATATTGCATTTTAAGTGACGTATTTCGACGCCGCGATTCGTCTTTTTACTCTAGTAAATCTCTCTCGCTAGCGAGGAAATTGAAATGATTCCTTCTCGGGATTTGAAATCCAACCCACTACCCTAGCGTTTATAACTTGACATAGTGTCGGTGAGCTACCACAGCCTCAAATTATTTTAAAAAGCTATGTTTAACTAACTTAACATTACTATTTAGGGGCCATTCAAGTATTACGTAAGCACTGTAGGGGGGCGGGGGGGGGGGGGTCTTGGGTTTGCTTATTTTTGACGACAGGGGGTAGGGGGTCTAGCTAGTAATTACGTAAGCAGAAGTTATTTATTTTTTCATATATATTATGGCTATAATTGGTGGACGATATAACTATTAGTTTTATAACATAATATATAAGTTTATTGTATCTATATAGCGGGAATGGCACATTGTCAAGAGTCTAAATTTCAAATTTTATGAAAAATCTGTGGCGATTTAAGGATTTTCCTATACAAACTTTCAATCTCTTATTTGCACCTTTAGGGGGTGAATTAAAATAATTCAATGAAATATTTTTAAGACTGAATTTAAAATTTTATAAAAATCGGTGCTAATTTAATTTTTTTTCCATATAAATTTTCAATCCCTATTTCATCCCTTTCGGATTTCCTGAATTCGAAAATATAAATCTGTCCAAATTTTACGTTTCTACTATCAGCGGTTACGGCTGTGCGTGTGTCTTACCACAGATACAAATAAAATATCAATAAAAAATACCTTAAAAAAATTATATGGTAATGTTTACGTAAGCATTGGGGGAGGGGGTAAGAGGATTGCTTATTTTTGATGACATAGGGGAGGAGGGGGTCAATAATTGCAAAAAAACTGCTTACGTAATACTTGAACGGCCCCTTATATACAGGGTGTAACCTCAGGATGTTACACCCTATAATTTCAGTAATTTATGTTTTTACTGGCGATTAAATAAAATTTCAAACTTTTCTGCTTTATTATATAAAAGATATTTCGTATTTAAAAAACGAGGGCAGTCGTGACACAGTGGCACAAAGTGTGACTGTAAAACCGATTGGTTGTAGGTTCGATCCCCACTCGAGGAGATGAAATATTTATTTAAATTTATATTTCCATTTCGCTCTGGTGTAGAGCGTCTGCCATTATTTTCAGTTCTGCCATTCAACGCGCAATGCCTCCAGAATTCGGCAGAAAGTAGGGAACGGAGTGTCTCAACACTAGGTTCCCTCTGCCTACCCTGCTGTGTGCGGGATACAGCGTGAAAAAAAATAAATAAAACGCTTACACGATGCTCTGGAAAGCGGATAAGTGGTAGAGCTTTATTGACACCTCATGACAGATTAATTACTCCGTTTGTCGACACTGGACGCTTCCATACATTTCGACTCATTTGGGTTCAACTATATATATTTAATCGAAATATTGTTTTTAACCTCAGAATCCAATTTAGTTTATTTTATTTATTAAAATAAATTAAAAAACATGAAGTTACCTATTATATTTATAATTATATTTATAGCATTACATAACTATAGTATCCGATACTTAATATTTTCATTTCTTCGCTCTGATAACGAGGCGAAGTGCGGCGTTAAGTTCCTCTATACAAGACGCAATGCCTCCAGAATTTTAGTGCAAAGTGAGAAAGAGGAATGGAGTGTCTTAACATTACTTTCTTCCTCTTCCTTTCCTTATTCTGCTATGTGCGGGACACAGCGTGAAACTAAAAAAAAAAAGAAGAAAAAACGTACTTTACTAAGACAGCATTTAAAGAATCAGCATATAAATTGTAGAAAAATTGCTATAGAAACGTTTTACAAAAACACAAAGAATTTGCCTTAAATCGAAAGCAATGTGGGCTCTGGCGTAGGATAGCGATGTCGAGAGGGATTTACGAGATTCACAATCACATTTGGCTTCTCATTCTTCCAACACATCAAATCTTACTTATAAAATATAAAATTCTCTTTGTGGTTCGATATGTTATAGATTTAAATAAGCTTTATTAATAATTTCATTGTATTTCTGTTAATTTTGGTTACATAATTAATGTATTTAAAAAAAAGAGAAGTTAAAAATGTATATTTTGTACAAATAAACTAAATTATAAATATTGTGAAATCATGTAGTTATATCATTTTAAATCAGTTGGGAATAGTAAAAAAACAGCACTATTAGTGCTCTTTTTATAAATATAATTGCAAATGTGTCGTTTCTAGAAAATAATGTAAAATTTTATATAATTTTCTACAGGCTCTTTAATCTCTATCATATCTATATCTCTATCTATAATAATGTAATGTAGCAAAAGAGTTTGTTTGTTTGTTTTTTTGTTTAAGCGCTAATATCTATTGGCCCGATTTACTTATTTTTGATTTTGTATGAAAGCTATGTTCTTCAGGAGTGCTATAGGCTATATAGTAATATGGTGTAAGTCTTAGTTAGTCTTAAATAACGCCATCAAATGGCTTTAAGCGCCTTGTCTTTGCCGCCGATTTCGTCCTTGCAAGTAGCTATGAGTATATAATAGGTATATATTGATTACTTTATAAAAATGCAGCATAATAAACGAATTTTAAGAGGTAAGCGGGCAAAGCCACGAATAGGCCGCTAGTCTCTATATATAATAAGACAGTTTTGTCTGTACATTTAGTAATTTTGAATGAAATGGATAGAGGGACACTTAAAAATAATAATAGAAAGCAAAAATATATTTTTTAAATTTCTTGTCTGTCTGTCTGTCTGTCTGTCGACATATTTTTGTCCGCATTTTTCTCTGAAAGTACTGAACCGATTTACTTGAAAATTTCACCAATTGCTTTGTTTTAACTCAACTTATATACTAAAGTTTAGTTCATCAAAATCGGTTCATCAAAAAAAAAGTTATCGTCATTTGAAAGAAGTCGTAATTAATTCAACACAGAGATAAAGAATGATCTTGAAAGAAATATCAAGTAAATACAAAAATTTTTTGGTTGGTTCGTTCATATAATATATGTAACTAATTTAAAAACTGTACAGGAGTTAATATGCAATTATTACAATTATTTTACAAAGAATATTATGAATCCTTCAAATCAATAATTTAACATTTAAGGCTGTTTCTGAATGAGTAAATTAAATTATTCACTGACATCAGCACCTTTAACAGAGCATATTATATAGGTAAAAAGAACATAAAGTTACAAAAATATATACGTGTAATAAATAATTAGCTTTATGTATATTGTATAAATATTAAATATCAACAATGGTCGTATTTTATTATTTAAAACAATCAAAAATTCTTTGACGATAATGTCGTTGTAAAAATTATATTAGAAGTCATTATAGTTGTCAATTAATTCAATAGTAAATTAATTCAATAGTTGTCAATTATTAAATCAATAATCATGTATTTTAAGCGGGCGAAGCCGTGGGCGAGCTTGTATGTAATAAAAAGATAGAAAAGTCAATTATGTATATGCAAGATATTAGAAAAATAAAAATTAGGTCGGTTAACTTACCGATTATAGAAGCTAAAAAATCACTTCACAGAGTTCTTGTCTATCTGTTTGTTTGTTTGTTTGTTCGCCAATCAGGCAAAAACTACAGAAATTAAAGATTTTTTGCACGGTGATAGCCTAGGGTAGGTAAGTATTTTTTTTGGGTTGCATACTGGTTCCATAATAGTTTCCTTAAACGAAATATATAAATTATTTAAAATACCGATAACTGCTGGATGGGACTGAATTAATTTTAGCATGGTAATAGTTCAAAGCTTAATGTTTAAGTTTCTGCTTAAAATATTAATAAATAACTTTTTAATTTATTCCCTCGAGTGGAGATCGAACCCACAACCATGCCAGCCACGTCAGCCACGCCAAGATATTCAAATTAAATCACAGCTCACGATTTATGCGCTGTATCGAACGGTAAAATGAATAGAAATTGTAAAATTACTGTTTTGGCATCAGTATTCGTTTCCTAGTGCTCAAAAATCGCATTTTGTGCTAAAATGTTCCTTATTTTCCGTTCCGTTTATGTTCTCGTATTCAATTACTTTTATTTTCGAAACAACAGGCCAGTTTTTGAGGCCAGTCGTGGCGCAGGGACACAAAGTGTGACTGTAAAACCTATTGGTTGTGGGTTCGATCCTCACTCGAGGAGATGAAATATTTACTTAAATTTATATTTTCATTTTTTCGCTCTGGTGTCAACATGTAATGTCTCCAGAATCCGGCAGAAAGTGGGGAACGGAGTGTCTTAACAATAGGTTTCCTCCGCCTACCCTGCTGTGTGCTGGATACAGCGTAAAGCTGATTTATTGATTAATTTATTTTTTATTTTTTTTGCTTCATTAGCGTGTATCCCACACACAGCAGTGTAGGGAGAGGGGACCTAGTATTAAGCCACTCCTTTCCCTATTACCGACGAATTTTGCAGGCTTTACGTGTTGAGTGGTGGAACTCAACGCCGCGCTTTACTTCGACACCAGAAGGAAATAATGAAAACATATATTTATATATATTTAATTTCTACGAATGGAGATCGAACCCACAACCAGGCACGTTTACAGTCACACACTTGTGCCCCTGCGCTGCGACTGGCCTCAAAAAACATATTTTTGTTGTATTAGTACCAGTACATATAATAATAAAAATTTCAAAATTTCATTTTGATATAATTATTTGTACCTACTGACTATACAACAAGAACATGGCGTAAAATTTAATTAAATCTCTGGATTATGATATTAATTTACCGCAAGCTACATCCGTCCGCACACAACACCGGCGTTCCTTGTCGTGCTCCAGCCCCGAACAAATAGGACATCGTTCTTTTCATTATTGAGATACCTTTTTTAATCTTCTTTCCCGTAAAACTGCTGAAACGTACCTCATACGAGCTCTCGCAAGCCGATAAAAGTTTAAGCGTCTCGATTTCCTCATAGAAAGAAAAAGTTTTGTATCGTAACCGTTTTAAAAACTCTTAAACCATTTTATATTTAAGATTTGCTTAAAAAATATCATTATTATCAATATCAAATATAATAAATAACATTATTATAAATTATTAGCGACCCGCTCGCGGCTACGCCCGCTTAAACTACTGAATTATTTACTTTATTCACTGCATTACATTGATTGCTGTTTTAATGTATAATCTATGTTGCAGAGCACTTAAGATTTCTAATGTAAAAATTATTAAAAACTTAAGGTTGCATTTTTGTAGTTTCCATAAGTAGATTGAATAGTTTTAATAAAAAAAAACAACTTATCTATATTTATAACAAAATCGTAACTCATCAGTGTCTGTACATGAAAAATATTTAAAAAAAATGTCACAAAGTATTAGAACCCGGTTGGTACGTCTATTTATCTGTGCGTTTGTTCACACGCACGTTCGTTCTAGTCTTAGAAACGGCTAAACCGATTTAACTGCACACTTGGCACTATTGTATTTTGACAAACTTGCTTTAACATTAAGTATTTGATTTATGTCAACAGTTTCATAAAGAAAAAGTTATATTCATATAAAGTATTTTGTCAATTGCTGAAAAATTACTGCTTTATTGAATTGGCTGAAACTTTGTTAAAAACTAATGTATAGATCTCAGTTTCACGCTGTTTTCCTACTTTCCACTGTATTTTATGCGTTCCCAACTTTCCACCAAACTGTTCGTGATATGTCGTAAATTACATTTTATCAAATTTTGGATATGGAGCAATATATAAATATATAGGTTACATTGGAATAAACACAAAATATTTTCAGGAAGCTTATAGGTTAATATTATATTACAGCCCTTAAATATGCCAAGGCTCACCTACTTGCCGTGACAGAAAATTTGGAGTTATTTATAAGCAACCCTTTCAAATTTAGAACTGTGCTTTATACATATTTAAGTACTAGCGGCCCGCCCACGGCTTCGCCCGCTTAAAATACATGATTATTGATTTAAGCAGAATTGATTGACAACTATAATAAAATAAAATAAATAAATAAATCAGCTTCACGCTGTATCC
>DWQW01012057.1:0-11066 GCA_018249695.1 Heliconius erato demophoon | reverse complement strand
TCTCGTAGTCACAATATTGAAATATGAATTGTAATGACAAGTTGTCTTGACAATATCTTAGAACGTAATGAACATGAGTGCCGTGTCGTTTGTGCTTATATTGGAAATCCACCGGAAAAGACGCAGCTCACTACCGCCACTTAATACAATCGATAATGGAAACAATATCAAATGACGTACTCATAATTACAGTGACACCTATTACTACATTATAAGTAACTTATGCTAACATAAGTAAATATTTCATCTCCTCGAGTGGGGATCGAACCCACAACCAGTCGGTTTTACAGTCACATTTCGTGCCGCTGCGCCACGACTCAATTTATTTATTAATATTCATATTCATATTCATATTTTCTTTGAATATTGGTGTAACATAAACATAGTATTTAATAACCGAGCTACTTCGATATTTCACTATAATAAAACAAGATAACTGAAAAATATGAGTCTAATATGCGTATGTAAAGTCGTTTCAGCTTAAACTGTTTATGGGGTTCTATCTTATTTCATATTCTCAAATAAATTTATTTAAAAAAATATACTTTTGTATCAGAGTATTTTATGTTGATACTATATTTTATTTCATTCTTGTTGTATCGGGCAGTTTTGTTGGCATAAACTTTAAGAAGTAAAATGGAAAATTTCGCTTTTTATTCTGTACTTATAAAAATTTTTGAAAAGGAAGCAACCTTAATACCCCTACACTGACCAACACAGACTAGACCTACGCTTGAGGATTTGCCTCAAGTGTAGGTCTGGACTTGGAAAGTTGATATTGGGCAATCACGCTTAAGGGTTGATCGTGAAGTAGTCATACTACTTACTACTTGCAAATATAACATTTTGTAATTAACTGAAGTGTTTTCCACAAAAACACTTTATTTTGTGTTATAATAATTATAAAATATAGCTAGTTATGCAAGCTACTGGGAGCGTAACCAGAGATATTTGTTTTTCACGCTAGATTTCGCGGAAGACTCCGCGGTGCGTTCCCAGTGAAATGGAATAAAAAGAAAAAAGAGTCGGAGTTAACATATCACTCTGTTAACATGCATTTAGATATTTTTAGTTTTAAAGTATTATTTTTTAAAATTTTTAAAATAAAGTACTTCATATATATAAGAAAATAGTTTTTATTATCTTTGCTTATAATTTACTGATTCAGTTCCTTCTTTCTTTTCCTACAAAAAACAAGTAAGAAACTATTTGTACTAATCACAGATAACTGGTAATATTATATATGTAGCTGAAGAGTTTGCTTGGTTGAACGCGCTAATCTCAAGAACTAATGTTTTGAATTGAAAAAAATATGTTGTATTGGATAATTCAATTATAGACTTTATTATATGACTTATTGGATTTATTATATTGGGTTTATCATTTCGATGTAACATACTGTATGGAGTCAGAGATCCTCGGGTCATTAAAACGCTGCATCCGTGAGTCCATTTGCCTGGGATAGGACTTTTTCTTGCTTTTTCATGTTTATTTTGAGTGGTGAACTCAACGCCGTGCCTTGTGTTGTTACTGGGACGAAGAAATAGATATATTTCATTCACCAGCATGGGAATCGAACCCAGAGGCCAAGTTAGACGGTGATCCGCTACGCCACGACGATATCTTACGCCTTAAATAGATTTGAAACTGTAAATGGTAAAGAGCATTTAATATACACGAACAAACAACCCGCAGGAAACAAGCGCACACTCAAATTAATTATGAATAGAATGCAATTTTGTCTCGTACCAATGATTTACGATACCTTTTTTAATTACTTTAACGATACATTTCTATATTTTGTATTTTTTAACTATAAAGAGTCCATAGTAGCGCAGAGGCACAAGCGTGTGACTATAACGCGACGGTTGGGGGTTCGATTTCGAGTTCCACCTAATTATTTATTAATATTTATGTTTCTTCGCTGTTACCAAGGCAAAAGCGCGGCGTTGAGTTCCGCCATTCAGCACACAAAGTCTCGAAAATTCTGCGAAAAATGGCGCACAGATTGTTTTAACACTAGGTTTCCACTGCCTACCCTGCTATATGTAAGATATAGCGTGAAGCTAAAAAAATATACATGCAAACTTTTATTATTATACATATACAGAGTGGAAGTGTAAGCACCACTTTAAATGAAACCATAGTTCTAACTACTCTATGAAAACCTAATATAAATCAGAAAAAAAAAATCCCAAAAATGAAAAAGTAATTTTTTCAAAGAAAATAAATAATAAAATTTTCGTTTTAAAATAAAACGTCATTTGTAAGGACGACGCACGCATACATAAACCTATCAAAGGAACATCGCCGCACACGCCTCATTCCGAAATCGAGTCGTAGGTATTGGCGATAAAGTTCAAAGTTGTTTAACCTTTAGTAGTGTTTTTGTAGTAGTAAGTGTTTATGTTATTGTGATCTATGGGTAATCGCGTCACACAAAATACAGGTGTGCATAAAAATCGTGAAATGAAAAAAAAATCCTACGTCCAAACTGTTGAGGCATCTTGATTAATTTCTTTAGGTATAGGTTTGAAATATTTTACCCTATATGCTGTTTCCCTAAAAGGAGAACCACCGCTGCCTCTTCCACCCTGTATATTTTTTATATATGCACATAAAATGAAATTTTATGATATAAAGTAATTGAGGCCATCATCACGCACATCACAGCACAGCTTCTGACTGCAAACGACTGACGGTTGTGGCTTCAATTCCTGGTTGCAGGAATGAATTATTTTCACTGCTTTTTCCGTATCGCGTAATAAATACAAACTTTACAATGTCAAGTAACGGATAAACATTTAAGATATATTTGATCGAGCTTCAAAGGAAATAGACAAAAAGACTCTTTCATATGTGAGTGAGTCAACATTTGTTATCAAACATAATTTTTACATATGGACTGGCTTTATTTATATTCTATCATTAAATGTAGTCTATATGAATGATTTTTTGTACGTGAATTAAAAAACAAATAACGCAGGGTTAAGTTCCGCCACTCAACACGTTATTAAAACATCTCGAAAATTCTATCACTAAATTCCCTTTGTCGACTCTACCACATTAAAGGGACTGCGTCATTTCGAAATTTCTATTTGTGTTATAAAAATAGCAGGAAATACTGTTAAGACACTTCGTTCTCCATTTTCTGCCCATATTCCAAGACGTTACGTATTCAGAGCGGATCTCGTCGCCATGATTTATCTTCTTATCAGGGCGAGGAAATGAAAATAATTCATGAATTATTTGTGAGAATGGCACTAAATAGGAATCGAACCCACTCAGATGCTATAAAACTCAAAATATATTACCCAAATTTTACCTTTAAACATACATGTTATCACATGATTTACACGCATAGTTCGTATATATGTACCTACATATAGATAACAATTTCTAGAGCGTAACAGAACCCGTTAGAGCGAATATCAGCGAATATGCTATGAGAATTAAATTAATTACAGAGTACTGCATGCCCTCTTTGTGATAGGTACGTATGGCAAATATAGTATTGATATGAACATCTGTGCGATGGTTGTTGATGGCGTTGTGGGTTCAATCCGCTTGTATGTTCAAAAGAAATTCGATTAAAATATTAAAAAAATATATTCATATATCTACGCCTGATTGTAAGCGCGACAGTTTTATCTTTACTCAGGTTGTACGATGTAACGACGCAATATTTTATATATCATTCATTATTAAATACTTAATTTTAATTATACTTAATTTAATAAAATGTTAAATATTTAAATTATTTTTATTATCATTTAAATTAAAGATTTATATTTATTTAATATCGGCACCTGACCGTTAGACGGTGATTTCTACGTTCACTCAACGGTGTAATTTATTTGTTTATATGTAAATTATTTTACAAATACCCGCTTTGATATACAATTGGCGGCGTTGAGTTCGGTTACTTAAAATACAGTTTCTTGATCGATAAGTAAACAACGTAGTGTCTGTCCACCCCATCCGCTTTGCATGAAAATGAGTGAAGCTGTACAAAAAAATCTTTTCGAGAACATGTAGTTCTAAAATAGGATTTAACCAAAGTGCCTGAATTGTTTGCTTACTTGGAACCAGTTTCAAAGATTCACAATTACATTACGAACTGTTTCAGTAAATTTACTTTCAACTTGGCTTGATTGAGCAATAGTAGTGTTAATAGAAAGAGAAACGCTATTTAAACTTTACTACGAACGCTACATTGCATGAGTGGCGGAAAACAACACCGCACTTTGTCTTATTACTAGAGCGATGAAATAAAGATAATTCGTTCCCCCCAAGTAGAATTCGAACCTACAATCGTCATATTAACAGTCAGTTGCTGTGCCGCTGGGCACGACGGCCTACTGAGCTATAATTAAAAATAATATTTAGTAATTCGGGGTTTGGCTGAAAAATTATATAATTTTATAATGCCCGTAACAGAACACACAGCCTCATTTAACCCTTCCATAAGTACCTACGCTTAAAAATTTAAATTACCCAAATTTAATTAAATACTCTCCATATTTTAATACAATTTATGCTTAAAAAAATATTGAGGCCAGTCTTGGCGCAGAGGTACAAGTTTTTATGTGTAAACGTAACAAGTTGTGAGTTCGATTCCCGCTCGTGGAAATAAAATAAATATTTAATATTTCCATTTCCTCGCTCCGGTGATAAGGCAAAGTGCAGCGTTGGATTCCGCCACTGAACTCGCAATGCCTCCAAAATTCAGTGGAAAGTGGGGAACGGAAGTGCCTTAATAATAACGGAGTATCTTAATACTTGGTATCCCGGTTTCCTTTACCTAACATGCTAAATGCGGGCTTACACAAAAATATGAATCTCTTTACCTACCACCACTTTGGCTGATTCTCGGTACAAATACTAAATTAGCCCTATCTATTAATAGGTTAGTTTATACTAATATTCTAAATCTAAAGAATTTGTTAGATTGAATGCGCGTTCAATCTAACAAATTTCTCTCTCTCTAATTCGTTTATCGCACTTTTTACCATCGCAGGAAGCCGCGGAAAATTTTTAAAGTTAAATATTATGTAAAACACAAAACTGCCTTGCAATTCGTTTTTACTCTAACAAAGCAGGTTCACACGTGTTTCCACGGCAGGGAGTGGACAAAAGGGAACCTTATGTTAAGAAGTACCGTTCCTAGTTCTCTTTTGTTGAATGACGGAACTGAACGCCGTGCTTTATCTAACAGTGTGGGGAACTTAAAATAAGTTACATATTATAATCATATCAGATTTAAAACCGATCCCACGACCATTAAATTGACAGGCAAATGCAGTCCCTCAAGTAAATATAATTTATAATAATAATATTAAAATGAATTCTATATACTATAAATAATATAAATATAAGCAGATATAAAGGCCTCTCAGTTTTACTCCGGAACGACTTTCGGATTGGTCTTGTCAAATTATGAATATCTCTAAATCGGATTCAGAATAAGTAGAGTTGAAGTCGCTTAAAACTTTAGTCGTTCCTTATTCATGGCTGTAATCTTTTTTCCAATATTTTCGTGAGCCACGTAAAAGTCATGATCAGAAAGTTGATATAAAGGGTCTATAGAAGACTAGTACTGTAAGTTTTTCTGCAGGGTAGGCAGATGGAATCTGGGAACCTAGTGTTAAGACACTGCGTTCCCCATTTAAACACTGCAGCTCCCCACTTTCAACTAAATTCATGAGGCGTCAATCGCCTTTAATCAGACACATTTCTAACTTAACCACCACGATGGTAGTAAAACCACGAGAAGAAGCATTAAATTTAGTGAGATACCTCGAAAATCTTAGTTAAATTAATTTATAAGTTAAAATCTTACTTGCCGTAGTCGAGTTTGTTGTCTCTAAATACTAAACTTGGACGAACAAGTTGCAGCGACAGCTTTGTTACCAACTTAACATTTTAAAGGATGCACTTTATGGAACCGAAATAGAAGGTATTTGCGTGAACTATTATTCGAAACTTGAAAAATTTCGTTTTTCTCAGGAATTTACAGAAAACCTACACTCCCTAAATCTATTAACATGGTGCAATTCAACTTTCTAAGTTAAATCCGAAAAGTGTCTTAACACTAGGTTACCAGATTTCCTCTGCTTATCCTGTTATGTACGGGATACAGTGTAAACCTAAAAAATTACATTTATCTCTTTTTAATACTGGATAATGATTTGAAAGAGTGCATGTCCACCAGTGACTCGCGACTTCGAACCCCTATAGCTCCTAAACTAAACGTTATTATACTTATGACACATATAGGTCTTATATATTAAAAACCGCTGAGGGTTCCGTACAATTAGTGCATCATAAAAAATGAATATAATATGTATTGGAACATGCTGACAATGCTGACCATGCCCTTTCATCTGATACCTCATTTGAACTAGCGGCTTTAATGCGAAATTTTGCCTCCTAGCTTTTAAGGCTTTATTTTTTAGGTTTATTTTTTAGGGCTTTGTCTTTTTTTAAGTAAATGTAGAAATACGTTAAAATATTTTTCAGGAAATCGAGGGGCCGTAGACCTGAGTACAAGGTATGAATTACAACTTGATATTTTCAAGTGTTTCTGAGACACTGGCTCTGACAGACAGACAGATAGACAGACCGACGAACGGACGGGCAACAAAGTAATTTTATAAGGGTTCCTTTTTTCCTTAAAAGGTACGGAACCCTAAAAATAACTAAAATCGGAGACCTTCACTTTTTTATCAGTCCTATTGTATGGAATGCCCCATACGTACTAATTTTTCCGTACTATTTGCAACAAAAAGAATCTAGCGAAACTTTATAAAATATATATCTTTATATACATGAATATCTAAATATACATAATCAATCAGCTTCACCCTGTATCCTGCACACAGCAAAGTAGGCAGAGGAAACCTAGTGTTAAAACACTCCGTTCCCCACTTTTCGCCAAATTCTGAAGACATTGCGTGTTGAGTGGCGGAACTCAACACCGCTCTATGCCTCGTCTATGTAATAAATATGTATATATATAAGTAATACGAAATTATTTCATCTCAACAAATTTCACAACCACACTTCAAAGACCTATAAAATCAACATGGTTTCCAAGTAGTACAGTACAGCGCGCGTGTGAGAATTGGGAAATTAATAAACCTCATCGACGGCGCTCAGTGATTGTGTTTAAACGTACGCGCGATGGTTGTAGGTTCGATTCCTGTTTGGCTAAAATAAAAAAAAACAATATGGAAGGTTCCGACATCGCGTGATATTTTAGAAATGGCGAACACTGTGGAAACCAAAACATGAAGATTGAGTGAAATAAAAAGAAAAATGTAGTTTCACGCATATACAGCATATAGACAGAGGAACCTGGGAACGTAGTGTAAGCACTCCGTCCTCGTTAAAGCACTTCCTTTCCCCACTTTCGCCGAATTTTAGAGGCTTTACATGTTGAAAGGCTGAACTCAACGCCGCGCTTTGCCTCATTATCAGAGGAAGAGAGAGAGAAAATATATATATTTAATTTCCTCTAGTAGAAATCGAATCCACGACCCGTCATGACATCTAAATACACCCATGGTTATCCCGCTATACATAAAACGTGAACAAAAAAAATTCAATATAATAATATTGAAGTAAATTTGAATTAACTTGCGTTGTCGAGTGTACAAGATCTCGTATTTACGTTCTTTGCCACCGTAAATGGTATTACATCGAAATAAGATTCTGCGAGCTCTCTCTTCATATCGTAATAATTTTAGAGGTGGTTCATCTAATATATTTTTATATCACTTATACGTGGTAAGTAGTGTAATATGAGCCCGTCGTACCGCTACAGCACAGTGTTTAACTGTAAACGTGACTGTTGTGGGTTTGATCCCAATCGGGAAATAAATTATTTTCATTGCCTTGTTCTGATAAAAAACAAACCGTATTATTGACTTCCGATATTTTAACTGACGAAAAATTTTGAAAGTGTCTTAACACTACCTTGCAGTATATGGGGAAAAGTGTAAGGCTGATTTAGTATTCGCTTAATTATAAAAAATCATCGGTAACCTTTGCTCTTACAGTCAGACGGCCTCAAACTAATAGCACTATGATATAAAACAATTCTTAAGAAGTACTCTCATACTTCACTTTATAGTACTCCATTGTGGTGGTTTCGTATAAAAACAATAAAGTCAGTGGTATTTAATAAATGGATCTTATAGCTCTCTCTATTATTCTAGTTTATAAAATAAAACCAAAACGTATATAAAATATGTTTATGGCGTAGATGAACGAAGAAAATTGCAAGCGTTGGTTAGAAGGTCTAAAATTTGTTCAGTTGATGAAAAACAGGGCTTTTCGCGATGTCTTTTCCAAAATAAGTTATTGTTAACAATGTTGGCTGGATTTAATACCGGATCAGAATCGAGTAAAGATTTCAAAGAAGACAAGCAGAAACCTATTCAAGAACCCCAAGAAGATTTACTTAGAACTAGAATCACAGAACAAAGAGATCATAGACGAAATTTAAAGAGACATTTTAAATACAAAAGAAGATAATAGAGAAGTTTGACTGGAAAGAAGTTAAAAAAAGATAGTCAAAAAAAAGTGGTAATAAAATGTTATGATTAAGGTACGTTCAAGTACACAACAAACAAATTTCTCACGCACGCAATCTGCACGGTTGAGCTTAGAAAATCAAAGCTAAAAAATTAAAGCCATATCTAATGTAAAAGTTCCTCCATGTTCTGTTGCAGTTCGGTAAGACTCTAAATACCAGTTGTTGATAGAGATAGATAAGATTTTCGGAATATCCTTATGGCTGCTTTAGAAAATAATATTAATAGGCTAGGAAATAATTGTAGCACAGTTGAGGACATTTTCTCAAGGAATTAGTTTCTGTATGTCAAGATTCGATCCATCCATCCATCCATCCATCAGCCTTTCGAAGTCCACTGCTGGATATAGGCCTCCCCTAATGCTCGCCACTCCGCCCGGTCCAGCGCCCTCTGAATCCAGCGGATTCCCGCTGTCTTCTTTAAGTCGTCGGTCCACCTGGCTGGAGGGCGGCCTGTACTCCTTTTGCCGAGACGTGGTCGCCATTCGAGGACCTTTCTTCCCCATCGGTCGTCAGTCCTCCTAACAATATGGCCTGCCCATTGCCACTTCAGCTTGCAGATTTTGAGAGCTATGTCGGTAACCTGCGTTCGTCTACGGATTTCATCGTTTCGAATTCTGTCGCGTAGAGAAATACCAAGCATAGCTCACTCCATCGCTCGCTGAGTGACTTTGAGCCTGTGGATAAGGCTTGCGGTGAAGGACCACGTTAAATTTTAAATCGGGATTTACATTTACTTACCTAATTCTATTCAACGCTAGCTGCGTAATGTTAGATTAATTAGTGAAATTATTAAAACTTATTAATGGAAATATAAAGATTATAAATTAAAAGATTCGATAATGAAAATATATCACTAGAAACAAAAAGCTTAAGAGAACTTACAAATGAACAGTCGCTTTCAGAGGATCAAGGCTAAAAGCTGGCTAAAGGCTGTAAAAGATGTACCTAACTGCAATTTTAGATGTGCTATAAATAAGTGGTTCTTGTAAGGCTGCAAGAAAATTTTGCAATTCAAAATGCCACAGTGGTCAATCTTGCTCCATAAATATCCATAATAATAATAAATAATATCTATTTTAATTACAATTTTGTTTGTCTTAGAATTACGTTTGTCCTATTAATGTTGTTATATACTATTAAGAGAATTAACAATTTAATTTTCTCTGATATGTTTCTTTAATAATAAAGTCTTATATTTCCATTAATAAGTTTTAATAATTTCACTAATTAATCTAACATTACGCAGCTAGCGTTGGATAGAATTAGGTAAGTACAGGTAAATCCCGATTTAAAATTTATTAACTTAATCCAAGACTTAGGCTTAATCTAAGTGTACCTGTGTAATCTTAGGTTTACTCCATGTTCCAGCATTACCCGTAACAAATATAATATGTATAATGTACAACGTTTTTCAATAAATGCTGTACAAATCAGTTATTATTTTCAATTTAAGCCAGTTCTTGAGATAAGTGTCTTCAAGTAAGCAAATTTTCCACTTTTACAATACAAATAGGCATAGAAATGTATATTATATTAATTTATTCACTTATAAAATAATCAAAAGATGAGAACAGCTAAAAATTATTAAACTTTTTTTTAAGAATTCACAGTCAACTACTGTGCCACTCCTATCAACGTACATTTTTTTTATTTTTAGTAGGTTAGGCAATGTTCATTGTTTCTTTTGTTTGACATTTTTCCTGTTATCTTTAAGAAGATTAATGCTATGACATGACTAGAGAAAGTATGCAAGCTATGTCTTTTCGTTTGTAATCAAATTTACTTTTGTAAATATATTATGGCGACAGAATGGAGGAATCGAAATATGTTCAACAGTCTTCTTATGCGTTATATTGCCATTAGGAGTCTGTCACACAGGCCAGGCTATGTGGGTCTTGTATCCCGTAATCCCGCATTTTGCTGGGCAGCAGAAACTTAGCATTCAAACACTTTTCTGTATATTTTGAATGTGGCAAATAAAGCATTTTATTTGGCATTTTAGTTTATTTTTTTTCTTTGTTTGAAAGGACTACTGATTTAATTAATTCATATTTATTTCGGTTTGATACATTCACGCGTTTCTGTGAATGGTCTTTTCAACCGATCCTTTTTCAGACAGACAACAAAGTTAAATAAAAAATTTTCATTTTTAATTTTTAGATACGGAACTTTAAATATTAAAGAGTTAAATAAATTAAGAGTTAAGAAAATTTTTATACGTTTTCTAAATAAGTATTTTTCTTTCCTAAGTGTGGAATAACACTTTAAAAATGTTTAAAAATATTTAAAAAATAGTTTCTCTCCTGCCAAAAAATAATTCTTAGTAATTATCTTTGGGTAGCGGAAATATGTAAAAATCTCCCTACAGAGATGCTAACAACATAAATAAGTTGTAACAAGCGTATAAAAATTTCGACGTAGCTTGGCGAGAACGCATGGCTTAGTGGTCAGAGCGCCTGGTCGG